>JAQGBS010002469.1:0-13125 GCA_034698545.1 Acrobeloides obliquus | reverse complement strand
ACCGCAGGGTTAAATCCCATTTGAATCTAGGCTTCATATATTAATGTACAATTTTAATTTAATAAAGCATCTGTTTGTCTTAAAATTTTCGAGAGTCGGGATTAGTTAGTATTTCCTAAAAAAGCTCAAGCCTAAGCCCAAGCCAAGTTAGTACTAATCCTCACTTTCCCGCCATACGACCACGCAGGGATGCATCAAAAAGCTATATCCACGTTTCTTTTCGTTTCAATGTACAGGCTGTCTGATTCAATCAAAAGTTTCGTGGTAGCCAAAAAAACTTTCGACTATATCGGGATTTGATTGTAATTTGGCAAAAATGTCCAAGATTAGTTCAGCCGAATGAAAACTTTTTTGATCACTCTTTCGGAGAAAATTATGTCACGTCGCGGCGCTTTGAGAATGTGGTGGTACGCACGCACGCGCAAAAACTTTTCCTTCTTCCTGAACTCGTATGATGTCCGGCGGAAAGAAATTGCTGTGGTTGACCGACTGGCGACTATTCAAAAACTCGCGCACCAGCGTGTCGATTGCCACCACCGGATTCTTTACGTCTTATTCTTTTGAAGTTTAAGGTCTTCGAACTCGAACTGTTTTCAAGATCTCTTCGATGAAAAAAAGAGTTTTTGAGGACACATCTTTTAGTTTTGGCCTAATTTTTGTAAGATAAATAAACTGATTTAATGCATGACCTTGCAACGTCATAAGGTACTTGTCGATCTTTGTATTAAATGAATTACTTGGTTTTTTTTGTAAAATTTTGTTCCGGTAGCAGGCAGTGTTTGAACCTGTTTTACAACAGCTTTTCTATTGTGTTGTATAACAGAATGATTTTTTTGTAATCTGTTGTGTTGTGCTAACACAACAGAAAAATCGGAACAAGTTCCCCTGGTTGCCGCCACTTAGCGTTGACTAAACTCGGCAAAAAAATTGTTTTATTTTCTTTCGGAGACTTACTCATTTAGGGGTAATTTTATGCGAAAAATCGATTGCGCGCACTCCCGCAGCCTGCAAAGCGCAGAAAAATGATGAAAATTCGCCAAAAACGACCACACAAGGATGTATGGGGATGCAATTCGATTTTCTCGAGAAATAAACAAATATCCCCCCATGCATCCCTGCGTGGTCGTTTTTGGCGAATTTTCATCATTTTTCTGCGGTTTTCAGGTTGCAGGAGTGCGCGCAATCGATTTTTCGCATAAAATTATCCCTAAATGAGTAATCTCCGGAAGAAAATAAAACAATGTTTTGCCGAGTTTAGTCAACGTTAAGTGGCGGCAACCAGGGGAACTTGCTCCGAAAAATCTGTTAAAGGGGAAGGGGAAATAAGAATTAGAGACTAATCTCTGAAATTTTTTTGACAAAACAGCCTATGTAAAATCATACGAAAAATCGACTGCGCATATTCCCGAAGCGTAAAAATGCTTCATTGACCTTGATTCAGGGAAATAGATGTGTGTATTGAAGAGAAAATCGAAAATTTTGAAATTTCTCCCTCAAAATCATATTTATGGGGGTAATTTCATGCGGGGAATCGATTGCGAACATTCTCGAAGCTTGAAAATGCTTCATTGACCTTGATTCAGGGAAATAGATGTGTGTATTAAAGCGAAAATTCAACATGTACTAATTTCCCTGAATCAAGGAAGCGTTTTCAAGCTTCGGGGGATGCGCGCAATCGATTCCCCACATGAAATTACCCCCAGAAATATGATTTTAAATTCCAGTAGAACCGCCTCTGGCGATCCTGGATCCGAACCAGGCGCCCATACTAGTTCTGGACGACGTGATACGATTCGTTCGTTAGTCACAAAACCGGACTTATCAGGTATCTTTGGGGTGCCAGGGCATGAAAACTTGGCCCAGATAGCGTTTTTACGCGTCGGGAGTGCGCGCAATCGATTTCTCGAATCAAATTACCTCCAATAGGGTTATTTTTGTGAAAATGATACAAAAGCAAGTCGCTCTGAGGGATCGAACCCGCCTATTCAACGTAGACATCTGGCGTCCTAACCATTTGACTATAGGCTTACTGAAAATTTAAAAACTTGATATAATTTTTGTAAAAATAGCTAAAAAATCCGGTTTTTATAAATCACTCTGTATCTTTCGCATTCCCCGGACGCTAGCCGTCCGGAAATCGGACTCATTTCCAGACGGCTTCCGGAAACGGGTTTGAATTTGTCTGAATATTGACACGAAAACCCCGAATTTTACATTTTTTAAATACGCTTAATTATTGGGTGTATTAAAAAAAGATGGCATTCATTATAGCTCGACGAAGCGAACAAAACGACACAAAATTTATCCAATTTGATAATTGTTTTGGGTTATTCAATAACCGTTATTGAAACGAAAACATGAATCAGGGTTTTCGTTTCAATAACCCAAAACATTATTCAAATTCAATAATTTTAGTGTCATTTTATTCGTCTCGTCGAATTATAATAAATGCCATCGTTGTTTTTTTAAATACACTCAATAATTAGGCATACTTAAAAAATGTAAAATTCAGGGTTTTTCCTGTCAAATTCCGACCCGTTTCCGGACGCCGTCTGGAAATGAGTCCGATTATGCTCGTTCATTCTTTCATAGATGCAACTAGTTCTTTTTTAGCTCTTTTAATTTTTGTAAGGAGAAGAAGTTCCTTTACTTTTTAGTATAATGTTTGATAAAAAATAGATAAAAAAGCTAAAAATCCCTTGATTTTATCAATATAGTTTTTTTAAATTTTCATTATAAAAAGGTGAAGTAATCACCGCCGTGTCCATGTCGAGTTTCTGCGCTCGACCAACCGCCTCCGGCTAAAAGCCTTTTCTTGACATGTTGTTGTCTACTTTCTTTTATGAATCACTATCAATTATGATAAACTTTCGAAATTTTTGTGTTCGAGTTTAATCATGTAACATGTTTTTTTCTTACACATTTTTATATAACTGTTCTTCAGTAGTTGTAAATTTCCAAATTTTTCTTAAATAGGCTTATTGGTTATCTTACAGAAAGACAATTTACTAGTTATCTTCCTTCTGGTATCAAAGAAATAACAGTCAAAAACTTGAGCTTCCTAATGTCATGAGGAGAGTCTGTGACGCGCATATTATTAAGGCTTTCTATAGCCTATACACTAATAATATGTCATAAAATTTTCGGACTATTATTTACGAGAATAGCGTATGTTTATATATGTTACCGTTTTATCTGAAAATCGACGACCTAAGCGCATGAAAACGGTGAACCCAAAAACTCACCTGTCTAAGCGCCCGAGCCTAAGCCTTAGATCTAAGCGCATGAAATCGACGCCTAAGCTTAGGTATCGATTTTATGCACTTAGGCTTAGGTCTAAAGCTTAGGCTTAGGTCTAAGCTTAGATCTAGGGCTTAGGCTTAGGTCTAAAGTTTAGATCTAAGGCTTAAAACTAAAAATTAGGCTTAGGTCTAAAGCTTAGGTCTAAGGCTTTGGCCTAAGGCTCAGGCGCTTAGGTAGGTAGACTTCTGGCACTATAACTTTCGCCACGAATTTCGCCACACTAACTTTCGCCATGTAACTTTCGCCACGATAACTTTCGCCACTATAACTTTCGTGTCAATAAACATATTAATTTAGACTAATTGAGAAAGTTGTTGTGGCGAAAGTTATAGTTTTGTGGCAATGTGGCGAAAGTTGTTGTGGCGAACATGAAATGTGGCGAAAGTTATAGTGCCGGACTTCTTGGGCTTAGGCATCGTTTTCATCTTCTTAGACGTCGATTTTCAGATAAAACAGAATTTTTACATAAAAAGATAGCATAGATAAAAAACACATATTATACAACAACTTAGATTAACATCATATACAATACATATATACAAGGCTATTATTACCTGAACCATAAAATCTGGTTTTCTCATGAATTTGTGTGGGGGAAGGGGGATTTTGTGGACATTCATAGAAGATATAATGGCCAAAAATAGTCGAAGTATATGAGCCTAAAGTGAGAGCTATCCAGAACCGGAATCAGCAAATGACCAAGCGGTAATCCGGATTTGATCAATCGGCTTCCTCTTTGGATTCATTTCGCTCTGCTGACCATTATAACAGAAGTACATTTATAGTCATTTCGAATGGATTTTATTTTATCTTTTCCACTATTTCATTCGTTTATTTTGATCGCTCATGTGCAGTGAAAAAATCTGGTATTTTCATGAAGTTATGTTTTTTGTTGTTGATATTTTTCATTAATACTACACCATGTTTTTTGATCCTTCTCAATGGATCTTTTTCCCTTTCATGGTGTTTTGATAAAATTCATGGTGTTTTATGGAATTGTTTGAAGAGAGGAAGAAGAAGACATTTGCGTTGGCCTCATTACAATTTCAATAGGTTTACAAACAACAGGAGCACAAACGAAAATAAACATTTTATATATTTTTTAATTTCAAGAGTTTACATGTTATGAGTAGAAAAGCTCAACATGAAAATATAAAAACGACACAAATTCTTCTTCCTGATTTAAATTATGATTTTTGCATAAAAAAGTTGTTTTCAATTTGTTCTTTTGTAGAATCTGGATTTTTTCAATTGTTTATGATTTAAGGGCTAGGTTGTGGTGGTTGGTCAAAAATTTAAAAAGTAAAATTCAGGGTTTTCGTGTCAATGTTCAAACACATTTAACCCGATCTGGCAAGTTAAGCAACGTTGGTCCCGCAGGTTCGATCCCACTAGGGCGAAAATTTCGATATACAAAAAAACTTTCTTGAAACAAAAAATTTTTGTAGATCAAAACTTTTGCCCTAATGGGATCGCACCAGGGGCCCAACGTTGCTTAACTTGCCAGATCGGACGAGCGGTTTCCTTATCCACTTCGTCAAGTAGACGACATTTTTCGTAAAGCTAGCCATGAAAAACGTGTTATATATAAAAATACCATTTTTGTTCAAATTTGTTGCAGGTTGAAATTGCACGTTTCGACGTGATTGCACGTTTCAAATAAATCTGAAAACTTTTTACTTTGATCTTGGTAGTTTTTTCTCGTCTGGTGTCCAACGTTTGGTGCACGTGTTCTTTTTTTGTAGTCATTCAATGAATTTTGATCGTGATCAATGTAAACAAATTATCAAATTGCTCAACATTGAGTTACTTTTTGCAACAACCGAATCTAAATACCAACAAAACCGTTTTAAACTTATGCAATGTGTAAAAAGCACAAAAATAGTAGCCTTGAGAGCGGACTGTTAAGAGCCAGGTTAGATTCTTCTAGCTGTTAGATGCATCAATGAAATTTTATTTTTGACATAGGAGTTGAAAAACCCCTAGTTTTCAGGCGAAAATCCGAATTTTAGTTCATTTTCGTTTCAATACACCTACCATCATCCCTGATTCAGGATCAACCCTTAAGTTTGCGATATCTTCATAGTGGGTTGTACCATAAGTTTTAAACTTTTGCTATTTGCCTGGAATCTTTACAAAAACAACCATATATGGGGTGTTTCTAGGCTGCGAATCGATTGCGCACATTGCCGAAGCACGAAAACGCTTCATTGATCCGGGATAGTGGTAAGTGTATTGAAACGAAAATGGACTAAAATTCGGATTTTCGCCTAAAACCGGCTGTCTAGGGGTTTTTCTAGGCTGCGAATCGATTGCGCACATTACCGAAGCTCTTCATTGATCCTGAATCAGGGATGGTGGTCAAAAAATCAGGGGTATGCTTCAAAGATTTTTAAGATTAACTTTTTTGTAAAGATTTTTTCTGGGTCATTTCCAGAAAAAAATTTTTACAAAATTTTTTTCTAGAAATGACTCCTCTATGGGTAAAAACATGCAGGGGAATCTGAATTTGACATTTTCGAAGCAAAAAGAACGCTTTCCTGATTCAGGGAAGGCCTTTGTATTGAAGCGAAAAGTCGCAAAAATGCGATTTTTATCTAAAAACGACCCGCTTTTGAAGTAAAAATGTGCGGCGAAAGAAAAAGCGTTGTGTTTAGACCAAAATTTTCTCGAATTTTCGCGTCGATATACAGCTTTTCTTGAATCCGAGGAATTTTATAAATGTCAAATTCGGATTCCCCGCACATTTTTACCTCAAAAGCGGTTATTTAGTCGCAAAAATCGCAACTTTTCGCTTCAATACACAGGTCTTCCCTGAATCAGGGAAGCATTTTATCGCTTCGAAAATGCCAAATTCGGATTCCCCACATGTTTTTTTTTATCAAATCGATATATAAAGACATTGAAATAAGAAATTAGATCATACAGAAACATCAGTATCAAAAACCACTTCCAACTTTGTCAAGCGTGATCCGTTGTACCGCCTTCCCCAAATATCCATGTTTTTTCTCAAAAAATTTAATTTTTCAAAAATTCTAATGGCCTAACATTCCGATTTTGCATGAAAAATTTTCGAAAATGCTCAATTTTTCAATAAAATATCAACAATCACACAAATCGCGCCTTTTGTTCTATTTTTGAACGGCATGATCGTGTATGATACAAAGACTACACTGAAATATTGACTTTTTGTACCTTTTACTTTGTATGGTTCGTTAATTTTAGACATCACTTCCTAAATAGAGTCTATTCTTGCAACAAATTAACCTTCCGTGATAGTATGATACCAACATGATCACGACCAAACTTTAATGAGCGTCTGAAAAAACGTGTGTACGGATAATTAATCGCACGATAGGGGGAGTAATCATTTGGTTCAAAGTAAAAAGTCCGTAAAAAAGTTTTGGTATATAAACTTTTTGGACACGACCAGATGTTTCAAAGTTTTTTTTTTACTTAGGGAGCAGTCGTGAAACGCATTTCTCGACGATTTTTTGGGCGCCAGCCGTCCGGAAACGAGTTTGAATTTTCTTGAATATTGACACGAAAACCCTGAATTTTACAATTTTTTAATACGCCTAATTTTTGAGTGCATTTACAAAAAACAAAGATGGCATTCTTTATAGCTCGACGAGACGAACAAAACGACACAACATTTATCCAATTTGATAATTGTTTTGGGTTATTGGAACGAAAACATGAATCAGGGTTTTCTTTTCAATAACCCAAAACAATTATCAAATTGGATAAATTTTGTGTTGTTTTGTTCGTCTCGTCGAGCTATGAAGAATGCCGTGATTGTTTTGTGAAATACACTCAAAAATTATTAGGCCTAAGCCGAAAATTCTGATTCATGTTTTCGTTTCAATAACCCAAAACAATTTTCAAATTGGATCATTTTGGTGTCATTTTGTTCGTGTATTACAAAAAGTTTGTGTATTACAACGAAATGCATGAGCAATTTCAAACTCAATTATCTCAAAAATAAATAACGATTCAGAGCATGCCGTAAAAACAAAAAATGCTCCATTTTTCATGAAATTTCCGAATATGGCAACCTTTTTTCCACTGGACTTGTCCTTTAAAAAAGAACACGTACACATTTCCACATTCCACCAATTGGTGAAATGAAAAATGTAGCGTTCGACCATAGATCGTGCCATTTCCTAGTTGAATTAAATTTCCCTTTTCCATGCCAGCGCCTAAACTTAAGCGATCTTTAACATTTTCTTCTAAAGGCTGGCGATAATGATGGGGCAAGTCGAGCCGAGTATGACTTTTGTCCACTCGTCTGTATTCTAAACGAATGCACGCTACCAAAAACGAATGGAGCCACCTGACTGGTGGACAGGGTCTAGACCTTTTTAGACTACGAAGAAGAAGAAGTATCGAACAATGATAGGATCTCCATGTCGAGTGTATATATTGTCCACAACACTTCCATCAACGCAAAACTTTCTATAAAAACATTTCAACAATTACGTTGAGATCATGGTTGTTTTTATTTACTGTTATGAATTTTGATTATTTTCTGTTATGAATTTTGAGTAAACACTGTTGTTTTAATTGAAAATTTTGTTTCTCTCTATCTTTCTTGTTTATCTCTCGTTTTATGAAATCGGGAAAAAGTTTTCGGACCCGACCGGGATTCGAATCCGGACCTGCCTGACTACCGTCCAAGTGCACTATCATTATGCTACCGAGATATACAAGTGATGCCCGTTAATTGGTAAATACTTGGTGGTGTATTTTCCACTAATCACAGTGTCACAGTGAGTAGTGGAAAATACACCACCAAGGGTTTACCAATTAACGGGCATCAGTTGTAGGTCTCGGTAGCACAATGGTAGTGCACTAGCCAGAAGGTCCCCGGGTTCGAAACCCGGTCGAGTCCGAAAACTTTTGCCCAATTTCATATTACCTGTATTTCCACGTCGTGGTAAGAATCCGATCTCCAAAATTTCCAAAAATGAGAGTTATCTCTCATTTTGTAAATTGGAAATTTGATTTCGTTCACGGATTGTGTTGTTCTTCGAAGAAGAACAGACTTCTCTCTAACATATAACCGCTGACCCAAAATGATTGGTTCTCGGATTCACCCCCATTCATCGATGATTAACGCCATCCGTCTCTCTTTGACTTTCTTTATTCAAAAATCACAATCCTTCGTGAAGGATTAAAATCCAGACATGAATCGATATATTAGATTTATTTTTCAAATTTTAGAATGAAATTCAAAATTTCTATACCGGTGCAAAATTGGTGTATATTTGTTATTTTTCTGAACAATATTTTGAGTGTGTTGGCGGCTACTCTAGTCACATATCCAGAAGATGAAGTGTGGAGTTTCATTAAAGAGACGCCGAAAAGAAATTTAACGAAGAAATGTGCGGATAGTCTAGGTTTGGTAAGGATTTATGTTTGGCTAAGGCTGCGTTCAAGCATGTAAAAAAGTTGTCAGAAAAGTTGTCAAAAAATGAAACTTTCAAGGGGAAATGTGCGTGTGTCTATCTGTGAAGACTAACTTTTTCCCTGCCCTATTTTTCTTACGGGACCTTGGTTAAACCATTTCGTACTAGTTCGGATTAGCGACCCAAAATGACAGGGTTCAAAATCCGAAAAAAACATGTTTATATTTTGAATCTGGTGCATTACACTCAGGCATTTCGTTTCAATACACAGACTTTTGGCGGAAATTCTATTTTTGCATCGATTTTTTAAACTTTCATTGTAGCAATTTTTTATAATTCGCCGAGACGAATAAAACGACACCAAATTTATCCAATTTGAGAGTTGTTTTGTGTTATTGAAACGAAAACCCTGAATCAGGGTTTTCGTTTCAACAACCCAAAACATTGTTCAAATTCAATAAATTTGATGTCATTTTATTCGTCTCGGCGAGTTATACAAAATTGCTATAATGAAAGTTTAAAAAATCGATACAAAAATGGAATTTTCCGCCAAAAGTCTGTGTATTGAAACGAATAGCCTGAGTATTTTTTATTTTCGCTTCAATGTTTAAACTCGTTTAAAAAATTTTTTTCGCAATTTTCTTTCAACTTTTTACGGTTAGATTTTCAAGTAGTGCCATAAAAGCAAAAAATGCTCCAAATTTTGTGCTCTATAAGATGGCATCAACTCCCCAAAAGTGAACTTAGTCCTTTAATATTTCCTAGATTTCCTAGTTAATTACTCTTTTTACTATTATCACAACACTTTATTGCTTTTATAATTCCTATAAATTGTTTTCTCATACAAAAAGACCAGTTTTGAAAAAGTTCGCCATATTTTTTAAACGAACATCATAAAAGTAAAGGCTAGTATCATTGATCAAACGCTCATACCGGTTCCACTCACATGGCATTTGTGTCAAAAAAGAGGTGAAAATGAGATGCAAATTTCTTATTATATGGATAATGGAATTGCATTCCAAAAATTTAATGCTTGATTAAAAAATTTTTAGTCAACAGATGTTTGATGAGCAGTAAAAATATCAATATACAGGGTGGACCAAAAAGTGGCTTTTGTGATTTTTTGGGACCCTTGTTCGTAAAGATTTTCATAACATAAATTTTTTCACAAAAAGTGATGTTCTACAAAATTGTTCCCGAGATCACGATGGGTAATTTTGTAGAATATCACTTTTTGTGAAAAAAAAAATTTCTGTTATGAGGAGAAAATCCTTATGAACCGGGTCCCAAAAAATCGCAAAAACACTTTTTTGGCCCACCCTGTATTTATTTTGACAAATGCGGAAAATGTCTGGCTGAACAGGAACAAAACACAAACATATTTTTAATAACACAATGTCTAAGATAAGTTATACAGGGTGATTTAAAAAATGAGACCAAAATAGAGATATGCAAAAATTTTCATGGAATTTGGACAACTTTAATTCCGATGCGGGATTCGAACTCGCGACCTATAAACTGCAAAGCTGTAACTTTAGCCACTCGGTCATGGGTCAAACCCCAAAAACCATGATGATACTCGTTTTGAAGCGCTCGGCGAGTCAATTGGCAACATTCTTTTTTGATTTTGACCCTTGCCCTAACTTTTAGAATTTTTTGGTAAAATTTTAATTTAGGTAGAAACTTATCTAACGGATCATTCCACACTTGAAGAACAGCGCCGCTTCTTTTCGGCCTCATTCGGCACGGGTGATGCTATACAATTTGTTAGCCGGGATCAAGATCGATGGATCTTCAGGGCAATGAAGTGCATTAAAGCTGCGGGTGAAACCAGCTATTCCGCTTCCGAATACCCATTATCCTATTGCTATGGGGTGCCGAGTCTATGGGATTCCGAAGAGTCAGACACTGCCTATGGCATTTGTCTACCTAGTACTTGTGCAGATAACCATAAAACTGTAAGACTTTTTGGAGCTAATATACAATAGGGGGAGCCACCAAAGTAAAAACAATTTACAAAAAACGCTTCCCTGATCCAAGAAAGGTCTGTGTATTTAAGCGAAAAGTCGCAAAAATGCGATTTTTGCGACTTTTCGCTTCAATACACAGGCCTCCCTTGGATTTGAACAATACAACGAAAGCAAGAAATTATAAAATTAAGAAAACGAAAGGTAAAAGATGGACAAAATATGACAGTCCCTTCTATTGTGTAGTAGCACTTCAAAAACTTTTTTAGCTGATGCGTGAATGGCAATCCATAGCGTCAAACAAAAGCGATTCGAAAAATCTTGAGTACGAAGGGTGTACCAAGTCCAGACACACGAAACAATGGTATGAACAGTTCATTCCGATGGCAGACTTCAGTTTTGACATGGTGCTGATCTTCCTTGTGGGTATTGCAACCGTCTACCATGTGAAGAGAGGCGAAAGTTCCAAGTAAGACAACCATTTTCCACAAGTTTAATCTTATACCTTTTTTAGGTCTGTTCCCATCCAGCTTTTATTAGCATTTTCGGCGAAGAAAAACCTGAGAAAACTAGTCGAAATGCCCAAAGATCCTCAATCTACAATCCAGTGCATGTTCGGCCTGAGATTCTTATCCATGGTGTGGACTTTGGTTGGCCATTCGTTTATTTTCGTGCAAGCTTATTTGGACAATGTCGATGAATATAAAGCTGATCTAGTTGACAATTTTTGGAATCAATGGATCACCAACTTTACTCTCAGTGTTGATGTTTTCTTGACGTTGAGCGGGACGTTAACTGCCTATAGTTGGTTTAAAAAATGGCAAAAGAACACCACAGGTAAAAAAATACAGGGTGCCCCCAAAAAAGAACAATTTTTGCCCTACTTGTAATAAATCCCCGATACTGGAAGGTTTTGGCTTCTCAAATACTTCATCGAATTTAAAATTTCATTGATTGATATAATTTATTGTCTACAGGCTATGCCCAGTTACAGACAAACAAGGAATAAATTACAGAAATAAAATACAATTTAACAAATTAGGGAATCCTAACAAAATCGCTTTATATCACATTTTCGGTTCTATTAACAACACACCACTTTTGGATAGAAGATCATAGGCTGTGGAGTTTCTCAGAGCAGCTTTGAAGTGTCTCAGTTTGGAAAATTCGGCGATATCCTTCGGCAGTTAGTTCCAGATGAGCGTGGCAGTATTCATAGCTGCTTTTGACGAAATCGAAGTTCCTGACTGGTACTACGAGCTCCCATTGGTGTCCAGTTCTGTCATGGCGTCGTCGACTTTCTCTGCTTAGGACTATCGCGTTGTGAGGTAGAGTTCGGTGGCCTCGGGTGAATTTGTGCATAGCCAAAGCATGTTTCTCCATCGCTGTTTGACTGACCGGTATTCAGTTGAGATTTTCAAGAAGCGTTGAGTAGGTCGAATTGAAATCATTGGCACATAATCTTGCAGCGAATCGTTGCACGCATTTTATTCACCTTAAAGCTCCCGGTATTTCGGCGGCTCCAAGCGAGAACACTTTGAATCATGTCCGTCTTCGATTGCACAAATGATTTCGCCTCTTTCTTTAAGAATTCGTTGAATGGATTTTCGTGAGATTCCAAATTCTTTAACCAACTTGTTGACGCTTTTTCAATAATCTGAAATTTCTTCTCCAGCGTGATAAGTTTGCGCTTTTTGATTACTCATTTAGGATTTTTCCAGATCTAAATTAAGCAATAATAAAAAAACAAGATGATAACTAACAATTAATTTACAAGAACAAAAATTTATATCAGGGGAGCAAAAGTTCGGGGAAAAACGTTCAAAAGTTCGTGGACACCCGAAAAAAATTCGGGGACACTACCCCTGTCGGATTTTGCGTTTTTGTATTGAAAACACCGAAAAACGCAAAATCCGACAGTGGTAGTGTCTCCGAATTTTTGTCGGTTGTCTCCGAACTTTTGCCCCCTCCCCCCGATAATTCATTATCCAGCAAAAACATACATGTATTCTTCTTCTATCGGTTCTTCGGTCCCAACTTCTAGAAAGTCGTCGTAGTCCATCCGGCATTCCTTCTGGCTAACTTGTTGACGCTTTTTCAATAATCTGAAATTTCTTCTCCAGCGTGATACTTCTGCACTTTTTTGATTGCTCATTTTCGGATCTAAATTGCAGAAAAATAAATTTCACAAAAAAGCATAAAATTTTTTAACTTTCGGGCCTACCCCAACTAACAGAAACCAAAAGCCCCCCCCAAGAGTAAATCGGCGTTAAATTCAATTTAAATTTTTAAGAAAAAGAACCTTCATGGAACTCTTATGGTTATTGGCTCCGATTCTATAGACATCGAGTTGTCCGCCTATGGCCGGCCTACATCTACACACTGCTAACTGTGACCACTCGACTGTCTATTACCCACTACCATCCAATGTGGCCTCCAACCGA
>JAQGBS010002468.1:0-13126 GCA_034698545.1 Acrobeloides obliquus | reverse complement strand
ATTGCGCACATCAGAAAGTGGAAAGTATATTCCAAATTTGCATATTTTCTTCTTACTTTCCATTTTCTACTTTTCGATGCGCACAATTGACCCCAGGATACCTAATTCAACGTTGTAAAAATAACAAATAAATTTTTTCAGGTTACATAATCATACTCAAAAATATATGGTTTTAACTGGAAACTATTTACAATCATACAAGTTCTTCCATATATACAGAAAAGACCTAACAACAGAATATTTTAAATTTCACCCAAAAGTAATACAAAAGGTAGAACAAGACACAAAACAACAATTAATGTAATCCTAATATATTTTTACATTAGCGTTAATAATAATTTCTTAGTAACAAACCCTCTCATAAATTATGCGTGCATATAAGACGTGGTGATTTTATAACGTCCAAAAAAGTTTTACAATCAAAAAGGCAATTTCTTATCTCGTCGATCGATTATGCAACCGAGTACATAAAAGTATCTTTTGCCACTTTTTATATATTGTACCCAATCCTGACAATGATATGTCCAGCGAGGGCCCCCGCTGGACCCCTTAAAGAGGTTATGGCCCCTGAAAAATGGCATTTTTGTCCAAAATTAGTAAAATTTCTTAAGAAAAATGAGGTTTTTACCTAGGTGGCCTCTCCCAAAATGAAATCCTAGAACCGCTACTGGATCTTGAATTGTCAGAATCGGGTACCCTTGAATTGTCAGAATTGAGTTGTCCCAGCATGGATATGGACTCGTCTCATAGTCGAAGCTCAATATCGGGGAGTGAAACTCAAAACCGAGTACAACATAGGCGCCATCCAGACGTTACGTTACCGTGTTGGGGTGGGGGGGGGCTTGGACCTCTCCACATAAAGTTGATAATGCTAGTGCATTTTTGGTAACGTGAGGGGGGATAAAAAATCCGAAAAAATTATAACGTAATAACTAGACAGCCCCATATATCAAGTAACTTAAATTTTTAGGAACAATTACCAAATTCTCCAATATCCATATTATTCATTGGAGATGATTATAATTTCGCTACATGGACAAGAATTAAAAGAAAGGTAAAAAAACAAAAATCTTAAACGTATTAATTTTTAGCTATACCAACAAGTTTACATCCGACCACCTAATAAATCTCGTGGTGAAGATCTATATTTTGGTGTTAAAAATTGTGATTCGATTATATTAACAGCGTCGGCTTCAACTTTTGGCTTCTGGATAGCATATTTAAAAGAGAATCCTGGTTATGTGTTTTACAATAAGCAAGCCGGAAAACTTGGAAACATCTGTAAAGATGTGCATAGTTGTGATTATTTTTTACCTGAATGGATTGGTTTAAAGATGAATTGGGTCACTTAGAAAGTTATAATGAAGCATTACAAGAAAGTTATTCTAAATGAAAAAATGCATAGAAAATGTTCAAATTGAGTTATTAAATTTTTTAACAGAAATAAAATTTTTTCCTTTTTTGAAGCTTATAACAAAAAGCTTCACTATTCGAGAAGAAATGTGCGCTTTTTCATTTCGATCGGAAATGAGATGAGTAAGGATGCTGATCATCGAACATACGTTCGATGATACTGAACAATGTTCCTTTTTATATGAACTGTGTTCGCAGTTCATGTGAATTGTGATTCACAGTACTTTCGATAACAAAGTTGGTGAACTTTGCTATTCAAAGTAATTTTATTTTATCAATTAATCACCAATGTCACATTTTTCTATCTTTTGGGGACTGGTACCACCCCTGTTTTCGAGTTTTGTAAACTTTAGCCTTGATCACTAATGCTTAAAACCCTTATATAAGCAAAGTATTTGTACGAATTGGGAGAGAGAGTCTAGTATCGAATGTAGTTTTGTCAATTTTTTTAAAATAAATTTTAAAAATCCAAATTGTTATTAAACAAAGCCAGAGTCCTATAATATAATCATAAATATAAAAATAAAAATCCAGTTTCTATGTCGGAGCTACTACGCCTGGAGGGGGGGGGCGCACTTAACAGGAATAAAAATGCCGAAGTAAAAATGTCAAAAAATTTTTTTAACAAGTAACCCCTTAGGGGTAATTTTATGCGGGGAATCGATTACGCGCACTCCCGAATCGTAAAAATGCTTCCTTGACCCTGATTCAGGGAAAGAATCGGTGTATTGAAGCGAAAATGTTTGAGTATTTGATTTTCGCTTCAATACACCGATTCCTTCTCTGAATCAGGGTCAAGGAAGCATTTTTAAGGTTCGGGAGTGCGCGAAATCGATTCCCCGCATAAAATTACCCCTAAGGGGTCACTTGTTAAAAAAATTTTGTTGACATTTTTACTTCGGCATTTTTATTCCTGTTAAGTGCACCCCCCCCCAGGCGTAGTAGCTCCTCTATGTCTGTCTGTGCGTCGTACACAAGGAACCACGAGATCTCGGGAATATACTATTAAAGGTCCGAACTTTTAGATCAAGGTCCAGACACAGAGGGCACGGACCTTTATTTTTTCACCTTTGAAGTCCAAAACGGGGAAATTTTCATGCCTTCTATCCATTTTTGGAAAAATAAATATTTTTTAATGAAAAAATATTAAAAATGATAAAATTTGCTAAAAAAAATAAAACTTACAAATTTTAGTCAGAAATTTAAAAATTTTTTCGTCTTTTCAAAATTTTATAAAATAACTTTTTAATATAGAGGTCACGAATATCACAGAAAATGTCTTTCGAACCATATTTTTTTCTCTAGATCCGTTTCTACCCGGTTTTTGACTAGAATTGAAGAAGAGTGTATGCGGAAAATCTTTATGCAAATTTCAATAGCAGACAACTTCAGGTTTTGCATGATAATTTTTTTTAAATGCTTTAACATTTTCAAGTTTTTAACTTTCAAGCCCTTTATACAGGGTGTCCACATTGTCATATTTATAAGATTTTGTCTTATTTTTCGAACTTTTTCTTATTTTTCGTCGAAAAGCTTATTTTTGAACATTTTGGACAAAGTTGATTTTTTTGTAGCAATAAATCATCGTTCATGGTGATGAAACAAGATTTCTACATCAGCTTTCAACAAATTAGCATAATTTTAACGTATAAAGATGAATAACTTGAATTTATTTAAGAAAAATTCGATAATTAACCCTGTTCATAGTTCAATCATCAAAAAACGTTCAATCATCAACATAGTTCAATCATCAAATTGTGAGCAAACGAACAAATTGAGATTAAAAAATGAAAAAAGTTTTTACTATTCCGATTTCTAGTGCTCAGTGTGAGCGGATAATCTTTTTGATCAAGTAACAATGGACCGATTCTAGGAATAGAATGCTATTGTCTGCTGTTTCAATTTGATCTCATTAACTGTGAATTCGGAAAGAATGAGGTGCTCAGATTTGTGCAATTAAAGATTGCTCTTCTAGAAATCCCGAGTTCAGGATTTTCAGATAAATTTTAAACTTGTGATTTGATCACAAGCTTAAAATTTATCTCATAGTAAAATGATAAAATCTTTATGAAAATAAAACAAATCATAGGCAGATGATGTTAAAAATTTCGATTCAATTATATCATTTTCACAGCCTCATCTTCTATCTTGGTTCCTGGACAATATATTTGAAAGATCCTGATCATGTGTTTTACAATAAAAAAAGCCGAAAACTTGGAAACACTTGTAAAGATGTGCATAGTTATGATTATTTTTTATCTGAATGGATTGGATTGAAGATGAATTGGACCACTAGAAGAGAAATGAAGCATTGAAAAAAAGTTATGCTAAATGGAAAATTGCATAAATAATATTCAAATTGAGTTATTACATTTTGTAACAGAAAGTAAATTTCTCTCTTTTTTGAAGCTTATAACAAATGGCTTCACTATCTGAGAAGAAATGTGCGCTTTTCTATTTTCTTTGATTGCCCTAAAACTTATATAAAAGTAAAATATAAAAGAACTAACTTTTTAACAATTAAATAAATTATGGGATCAATAGCATGATTGATTAGCCACATATAGTTGGTTGCCGCTAATGTTAGTTTAGATTGAGGTAGAAACCCTTCCGAATGATACCATATAATATTAGAGAATAAACTATAACCAGTTATGGCTAAAGTTTGCACAAACACTCTGACTTCTCGGATGTAATTTTCTTTTTGTTTGACTGCTTGTTTGCGCTAAAAAATTTTTATTATGCATTTATGACGCAGCTTATGAGAGAATTCGACTTCCGCGGCACAAATGAGATTTAGATGTAGATCGATGGAGAAAAATTCGCTAATCATTTTTCCCTCATATTGAAAAACTCCCGAGTGTAAAAATCAGCCGATTGAGAGAACTTTTTGAAATTTCGATTTTTTTTTCAAAAGCCAGAAAATTATGATACAACCCAATATGATCGGGATTTAATCTCTACTGTACCTACCATTTTAATCAATTCGATTATAAACAAAGTGTATATAATTCCAGAAAAAACTATCAAAGCATCTTCCATAGTTTCTTCAATTTTTTGCATAACCCATGTCTTAAGATTGGCACTGACATCATATGCCCAACTCATATTTTCTATATCAAAGTAAATATTAGTCAATGAATATCCTGTTGCAAAAAATATATATACGCCGATAAGAAGGAATATCCATATCTAAATAGGTAAAAAAATTTTTGTCTATGATTTCGAGCATTAGCTTAAATGCTATCAAAGCATAGAGCTTTTTTCTCATCATTACCATCTAAAAGATTTATTTTTCATTTATTATTTTAAAATTTTCAACTGACTAGTATGAAGAGAATATTTGGAAGAAATGCCAACGGCGATGAGATTATTATAATCCAACCAACATATACATGATAAATATTGTCGAGCGAATTTGTTAAAAATTGTTCAGAAGTTGTGTTATTCATATCTCTAAAAAAAGTACTTGTTTTCATTGTAATACACAAAGACAATTTTTTTAAATTGTCTTCAAAATCGTGCAAATCGCTCGGAGGGGAGAAATCACACTTACCTCTTCCTTTTCTCTCCAATCGCGTTAGCGCTCGGATTCCCAATACTCAATAAAAAAATGACAACTTTTTTCAGACCGAACTAGTCGCTTAATAGAAAAAAATTAAGTTTTTCAACTCAAGTCCACTTGAAGTCTGCCGATTTCATTTTACTATGTGCATATTCTCATAAAAAATTCCGTTTTTTCATTTTTCTGGAACTACAGGGTGCGCAAAAAGTTTTACATCGCTAAGATATGCGCTGTACACTAGGTATTAATCGATTATGTTTTATGAAACCAAGTAATAATTAGAACAAATTAACCAATCTAACAGGAAAAATAGGCTATATCTCAAAATATCCGCCTTTTGCCTTGATACAGGCCTTCAAACGCTTCGGAACATCGTCCACCGCGGCACGAGGGTTTCCAGCGGAATTTCGTCCCAGGCTTTGACCAGAGACGCTTTCAGGGATTCCAAATTTGTGTGCGGTGTAGCGCAGACATTAGCCTCCAACGTCTTCGCTGCAAATTCCATGGGTCGGATCGTCCAAAGGTCGGCGCATCCGCAATCTGTGATGGCTTGGGGCGGCATCACCTCTGATGGCGAGACATCGATGGTTTTCGTGGATCCGGCGTCAAAGTCAACCAGAAGTATTACCGCGAGCGAATCCTGCGCGACGTCATGAAACCTGAAGGGAAAACCTTAGGCCGAAAGACACTTCGCAGGACGGAATTGGATTTTCCAGCAGGACTCGGCACCGGCCCACAAGGCAAAAAAGACCCAGCAGTGATGTAGCAACAATTTCTCCGATTTTATCAGCACAGAAGAATGGCTCGCCAACTCGCCAGATGAGAACCCAATGGACTTCACGATTTGTGGAATCTTGAAGGCCAATGTCTGCGATACACGGCACAAAAATTTGGAATCCCTGAAAGTGGCTCTGGTCAAAGCATGGGACGAAATTCCGCTGGAAACCCTCGTGCCGATATGGACGATGTTCCGAAGCATTTAAAGGCCTGTATCAAGGCAAAAGGCGGATATTTTGAGATATAGCCTATTTTTCCTGTTAGATTGGTTAATTTGTTGTAATTATTACTTGGTTTCATAAAACATAATCGCTTAATACCGAGTGTACAGCGCATATATTAGCGATGTAAAACTTTTTGCGCACCCTGTATAAGACTATGAGATATGAAATTTTCTAAAAGAAATCAGCTTTATTTATTTAAATATCGTAAAAATTTTCCCATACTGAGAAGATTATTTTGCAAAAATTTAACATTAAAGAACATGATATCCCAGACGTCTATAAATTCCTTTCTTTAAAGGCCCACTACTACCACGTCATACCCTAGGTTTTTTATGCGTATTAAGTAACTTTTAGGAGAGAAACATGAATCTGAAGTCGAAAAAATCTGAAAACCTTTCCTTCCACCTATAAAAGCCATCCAAAATTACCTATTTTAAGGGTTTTTTACAAATGGGTATGATGTCCTAAAATCAACTTCTTTTGACAAAATATAACAATAATCATCACTTTTGGTCTGTCAAACGATTTCATGGCATAAATGATCAATCTGAAGCACTTTGATAAAACTCACTTTTCGACCCCTATACACATTCGAGATAGTGCATAACACCCTAATTTCGACGCACTGACAAAACAACTGATTTTTTACTAGAAGTAACTAATTTTTATTCAAACAAATTTTTTTTCGCCAGGCCAAAAGCTGTGATTATTGTTATTTTTGTCGAAAGAAGTTGATTTTAGGGCATCTGTAACATACCCAAAAACCTAAAAATATGTGATTTTCGATGGCTTTTATAGGTGGAATGAAAGGTTTGCAGATTTTTTCGATTTCAGATTCGTATTTCTCGCCTAAAAATTACTCTAATACGCATAAAAAACCTAGGGTATGCGTTAAAGTCCACGTGGTGGTAGTAAGCCTTTCCAAATTGAACCTTTTTGAGTCTGTTGCAACCTTGTTACCTTTTGGAACGGTTTGCGACTTTTTGGAACGTTTTGATAAACGTATTTAGACATATCAAATTATTTAATCTCATCCAATGGTTTTTAGATTATATTAAATTTTATCGAAATTTTCATCAAAAAGAAAATATGATTTTTAACGCAACCTTTGAAAAAATGCAACCTTTTTGACAATATTTTGCAACCATTCTTACAAATGCATTTGGAAACACTGCCTTCAAAGAAAAATAATAGTGCAAATTGTATCAAATAATCATCATTCTGTGTGAATTTTTATTCATATGATTTTCTAAAGAGAGTATACCTTGTGGGTTTAAAATTCCCGCGGAACTAAAAAACTGACAAGGAATGCTCAACATAGAAAACGCGGATCTTGACAAGAGGCCTAGTAGGTTTGAAAGTATTCGGCCTGAAAACAATTATGGCATATGTTTCGGATCCGAACCAAAAGAAAATTTTTTGGCTTAAAATCTTCAAAACTTTTTGCAGGAGCTGGATTCGAACTCCGCTCCACGGCCAACGGCTTCGCCAGTGCACCATAGAGGTTTAATTTATATTTAGACAAAGTTAGACCTTGTTACAAAGGAAAACCCTTAGCCAAAAATTTTTCTTTTGGTTCG
Source organism: Acrobeloides obliquus (assembly GCA_034698545.1). Taxonomy (NCBI): domain Eukaryota; kingdom Metazoa; phylum Nematoda; class Chromadorea; order Rhabditida; family Cephalobidae; genus Acrobeloides; species Acrobeloides obliquus. Next base: position 5,567 of record JAQGBS010002468.1, on the reverse strand, counting down.
AATCCGAAACATATGCCATAATTGTTCTCATGTCGAATACTTTCAAATCCACTAGGCCTCTTGTCAAGATCCGCGTTTCCTATGTTGAGTATTCCTTGTGAGATCATAATTTACAAATTGGGCTCAAAACAAGCACAATAGTTGTCATTGAAAGAAATTAAAATGGCGAAACAAGCAACAAAATTTTTCACTCAAAAATGATGCGAACTACGAAACAAAATTTTGTTCTCATCCCATTCAGTTGTTGCGTATACTTTATTATTTTGAAAATATCTCTAAATTTAAAAAAAATATTTTATTCCAAGCGATATTTTTAAATTCTTAATTTGGTTTTTCAAATCTTCCAATTCAGACTTTAGAGCAAAATTTTTATCAATAAGTTTTAAAAGTTGTTGTTTATTATTTTGTTGTTTCTCTCTTCTTTTTTGACACCATGCTCTATAATAGTCACGATTACGATCAATAACTTCATTTACAGGACCAGTCCAATAATTTACAACCATATGAAAAATGATATATTCGGAAAGATCATGAAAAATGGAGCATTTTTTGTTTTTATGGCATGTTCTGAATCGCTGTAGTTTTCGAGATAATTGCGTTTGAATTTGTTACAAGCTCTTCGTTGTAATACACAAACTCTTTTGAATTTTTTTGCGGAAAAATCGATTTTTGCATCGACTTTTTCAATTTTCATAAAATGAACATTGTAGCAATTTTTTATAGCTAAATGAGACGAACAAAATGACACCAAATTTGAACATTTTTTGGGTTATTGAAGCGAAAACATGAATCAGAATTTTCGTTCTAATAATCCAAAACAATGTTCAAATTGGATAATTTTGGTGTCATTTTGTTTGTCTCATTTAGCTATAAAAACAAATTATGTCGAGCTGGGAGCATGTTCTCCATGCTATAAACTTTCGAAAAAATATATGGGCATCCCATATAAGGGCATTCCCATAGAGGGCATTCGATATGCCGGCTGTCCCATATATGGGACAAATTCAAATAAAACCTACAACCATAAAACCGGCGTCGTTTGAATCAGCAAAGTTTTCTTATTCCAAATATACAATTTTTTTGTTAGAAAGTGCGTATTTCATATAGTCGGCACTAAGGGGTTAATTTAACTGTTTTTTAAAAAAAAATTTTGCGTTTTGTTCAGCATGCAAAAATCTACTAAAATGTACCAACAGATTGAACAACCACCCGAGTGTTAAGTGCAAATTTCGATGTTGAGTAGACCTAATTTAACTTACGAAACCTGAAATTTCGGCCATTTTCATTTATTAACCAAAGCTCAGGCGAGATTATTCTCACTTGGAGTGAATTTGTACCTTGTTTAAAATCTATTTGTACCTTGGTTAAAATAAATTAATAGTGCTTACTGACAACTTGTGAAAACTAATTCGATGTTTAAATATTCTCAGCTTTCTTGTAAATTCTTGTAAAGCTTTCTTGTAATCTACATTTTTTGTTAATATTATGTCACATTATCAGAATATTCTCTTAGCATCATTAAGCGTGTGTATAATATTTTTTATTGTTGAGATTAATTTATATAATCTATGCTCAACAAAGATTAAAATTCCAACCTATTCTATGACTTATTTTAAGCCTCCGGATAATGTAAAGAATAAAACAGCTGCGAACAAGACGAATATTAAAAATGTTATGAAATATAGTTATTCTGCTAATAATACGTTCAAATTATTAAATTTTAACCGAAAATATATAAGAGCAACTTATAAATATTGTGGTGGTTTGGGAAATCAAGTAAATACAATAAATAAGTTATAAAATTGAGACCCTGATGTTACTGTGGAGGAAAAGGTCCTCATCTCAGAGAAACTGAAACTTTTTTGAGGTGGAAAAATGGCTGGGCGGGGTGAGATATCCGGGACGTAGGGGTGGAAACAATGGCGTGTGAAGGGTACCCAAACATATCTCTCCCCCATTCACAGTGGCATAGGAAGAAGGGTCGACATTGGGACACTTACCCCAAAACATTTTTCCTAAAAACATAAGGGTTCTCTTATGATTTGGATTTTTAAAGAATTTCGGCCATCTAGGGGCATCTTCCCTCACCCCCCCCCCAAACTAGTGGGCAGAGGCACGAAAAACACAATGGTCCCTTTGTTATTTTAATCAAAGTTTAGATGTTCCGATTTGCCTCTCTTTATGGTATTGGACGCGAATTGGGCCGTAAACCTTACTACGAGAAATCTATTACATGTCAAGCTAAAGAGATGATAGAAATTAAAGAAATTTTTCCAAATTTCTATTATGCTTATCCAGAAAAAGTAAATTATTGATTATGCAACAAATTAAAAATTTTACTCTTAACTTTCAATTTATAGACAACGCCTATGAAAAACATAATTAACTTAAAATTTACTGAGAATTCCTCGTGTAAATATGAACCGATAAATAGGTACATTAAATAAAGCTATCTGAAATTTATTTATTTTACTGAAAGGGTTCAAAAATTTTTGGAGCTGAATAGTCAAGTGGATAGGACTAGGGGGTGCTAAAAGGCCTCGATTTTTTTTACTGCTTGGCTCGGACAGGCCCATTTTAGGAGCCATAAAAATCAAGTCCCTGCTCATGAGAGAAGACCTGGCCCAGAACATAGCTCTGCCCATAGTGCCCATGGTCAGGGTAAATTGCGCACATTAGAAAGTCGAAATTATATTCCAAATTTGCGTATTTCCTTCTTACTTTCCATTTTCTACTTTCCGAGGTGTGCAATTGACTCCAGGATACCTAATTCAACGTTGTAAAAAAACAAATAAATTTTTTTCAGGTTACATAATCATGCCCAAAAATACATGATTTTAACTGGAGACTATTTACAATCATACAAGTTCTTCCATAAATACAGAAAAGACCTAACAACAGAATATTTTAAATTTCACCCAAAAGTAATACAAAAGGTAGAACAAGACACAAAACAACAGTTAATGTAATCCTAATATATTTTTAAATTAGCGTTGATAATATTTCTTAGAAACAAACCCTCTCATAAATTATGCGTGCATATAAGACGTGGTGATTTTATAACGTCCGAAAAAATTTTACAATCAAAAATGCAATTTCTTATCTCGTCGATCGATTATGCAACCGAGTACATAAAAGTATTTTTTACCACTTTTTATATATTGTACCCGATCCATCCCGCGTTTTACCCGACTTTGACAATGGCATGTCCAGTGGAGATCAAGAGGGCCCCCGCTGGACCCATACATGGGCAAGGGGGGGGGGGGTACTGTACCCCCCTAATTCGTCGTATCAGGGTAAAAATTAATGGACCAAGTCGTATTTGGGAAGCCGCCCATATTGAATTCGTTGCGAAAATTCATATTTGACATACGAGTTCATAAAACGAATTCGTACAATAATTTTTCGCCTGTCGACGTTTTTTTTGGTCGACAGTAACCTTTGGGACGAATTCATATTTTGGGGCCCAGTACCCCCCTGCTTGCTCATGTATGGCTGGACCCTTTAAAGAGGTCATGGCCCACAAAAAATGGCATTTATGTCCAAAATTAGTAAAATTTCTTAAGATGGCCTCTTTCAAGATGAAATCCTAGAACCGCTACTGGATCTTGAAGTGTCAGAATCGGATCATGATCTTGAGTTGTCCCATAATGAGTGTGGACTCAGGATCGGGTACTCTTCCCTAGTCGAAACCCAGTACCAAGGAGTCAAGATCGAATACAACATAGGGGCCATTCAGACGTTACGTTATCGTGTTGGGGTAGGGAGCTCGGACCTTTCCACATAAAGTTAAAAATGTTAGTACATTTTTGATAATGTGAGAGAGGGGGGAGATAAAAAATCGGAAAAATATAACTTAATAACTAGAAAGCCCCATATATCAAGTAACTTAAATTTTTAGGAACAATTACCAAATTCTCCAATATCCATATTATTCATTGGAGATGATTATAATTTCGCTACATGGACAAGAATTAAAAGAAAGGTAAAAAAACAAAAATCTTAAACGTATTAATTTTTAGCTATACCAACAAGTTTACATCCGACCACCTAATAAATCTCGTGGTGAAGATCTATATTTTGGTGTTAAAAATTGTGATTCAATTATATTAACAGCGTCGGCTTCAACTTTTGGTTTCTGGATAGCATATTTGAAAGAGAATCCTGGTTATGTGTTTTACAATAAGCGAGCCGGAAAACTTGGAAACACCTGTAAAGATGTGCATAGTTATGATTATTTTTTACCTATATGGATTGGTTTGAAGTTGAATTGGACCACTAAGAAAGTGGTCCAAAGTCTAGAAGCATTACAAGAAAGTTATTCTAAATAAAAAATGCATAGAAAATGTTCAAATTGAGTTATTACATTTTGTAATAGAAATAAAATTTTTCCCTTTTATGAAGCTTATAACAAAAAGCTTTACTTTCGAGAAGAAATGTGCATTTTCCATTTTCTTTGATTGCACTAAAAATTATATTAAAAAAATATAATCATAAATATAAGATCAAAAATATATCTTTTTTGGACCTAAAAAATGAGAAAAATTGCTCCAAAACTACGCAGTTTTGACTAGGAGTTGTATAGACAAAAAATGAAGTAGAATTCACCAGCTTTCCAACGACACCAAAACCATTAGATATGGATTTAGCTGGCCGGAGATATGCCCATTTGAAGTTTGACCTACGGTTTAAAAGGCCGACCTGCCGTACAGGGGTACCAAAAAGTCGGATTCAAAAACGGACTTCAGATTCGTGTTCAGCGACCCCGAAAGCCTAGGGTATACTACGGTTTCAAAAATTGATTCGAATTTTCGTTACTATGGCCACGAGATTTCGTGACATCGTTTCTTAACATTTTCAAGTTTTTACTCTAACTTTCAGCCCGTCTTACAGAGTGTCCACATTGTCATATTTATAAGATTTTGTTTTATTTTTCGAACTTTTTCTTATTTTCTTTTTTTCAACGAAAATCTTATTTTTGAACATTTTGGACAAAGTTGATTTTTTGTAGCAATAAATCATCGCTCATGGTGATGAAACAAAATTTCTACATCAGCTTTCAACAAATTACCATAATTTTAACGTATAAAGATGAATAACTTGAATTTATTTAAGAAAAATTCGATAACTCCATTCATAGTTCAATCATCAAAATGTGAGCGAACGAGATTAACAAATGAAAAAAAAGTCTTCACTATTCCGATTTCTAGTACTCAGTGTGAGCGGATAATCTTTTTGATCAAGCAACAATGGATCGATTTTAGGAATAAAATGAATTTTCGTACACCCTGTAAAATGACATCAAACGGCATCTCTCTTTAGATATCAAAAATCTTTATCTTATAGCTATTCTTGCAGCTGAGAGACAAAATTAATAAGAATTGTAATCAGGATACATTTTTCTTTATGTAATTAATTGCATGCCTATAATTAGAAAACATTTTTTGATATTTTAATTGAAAAATTTTGTACCTGTCTGTCTATGAAGCGTATACTTTGTATTTTTTCTTTTATAAAGCACATGTTTTAAAACACAAACAATTTAGTACTGAAATTATGTTTCTTTA
>JAQGBS010002467.1:0-13127 GCA_034698545.1 Acrobeloides obliquus | reverse complement strand
AAGTGGTGAAAACTAAAGTTACTCAGCATGCGCTAAGGAATTTTTTGAGCTATCGCTCGACCCATTTGGACACGTTTCTAAAAACATAGAGTTTTCGTGTCAATATACAAACCATTTCAAATGAGTTTACAACGAGTCGTTTTGCATTACAACGAGTTGTAATGCATTACGACTCAGCTAACGTCGTAATCTACTTGTGCATTACGACAGCTAACGAGCAGCCTGACTGACAGTTGATGAACATTCCTTGTTAGTCAAATTCATCATGCCCTAATGTTTGGTATTCAATTTTTCTATGATCGCGAGTCGTGTCGGCACAATTGCGAACGCCGTGCCGAGCGCGACACGACTGATAACGTGCACCCTTAGCGTTTGCGCGAAGTTAATCTAATCAGAGAATTATTGTCAATAAATAAGTCGAACCTCGATATAGTGAGAACCCTGAAAATTCGCCACACAAAAGTAAATATCAAATAATATAAATCTATAATGGGTGTCTAACAAAATATTGAACATAGCGATCCCTATAGATTTTAGCACTGTGGTTGGGTTTGGAGTCCTGACTCTTCTACCTTCATAATTATCCGGATTTTGGAGTTCTACTTCGGGCGGTTCTTGATTCTCGTCGATTTCTTTTTGACGTAAGAAGTTATGCAAAAAGACTGCAGCCAGCATAAAACGAATGCCCTCGATTTGGTAAACGACAATATTATATCCAACAAATGAAATCTATTTACTAAGGATAAAATCGTGACACTATATCGATATTCAACGAGTTCAACTGTATAGTGTTTTTGATTAGATGCAGTTAATAAAAATATTGGAAAATCCAACAAAGATCAATACTTTAAAATAAAAATCATAGGAAAAAAACTGTCACATAACTAAATTTTGCTACAGGCACTTTCTAGCTTTTTTTTATTGAACCAGCAATAGGATGGGCCATGTGTATAGAGCAACCCAAAAAACACACACACAAAATGATATTAAAACGAAAGCGAGAAATCTTCATGATTTGAAATTAGTTGGGTTGGCGGGATCGGGATTTACAGGGTGGTCCAAAAAATGTCGTCTGAGATTTTTTTTGATGATTTTGGACTCGGAAATTTTTTCCTAAAAATGACATTTCTAGGGATAATTTTACACGGAATTTTGTAAAAATGCTAAAAAATCGCATCGCATTTTTTGGCAAAAAATTGCCAAAAATTGCGATTTTTGGTGAAAATTTTACAATTTTTGATGATAAAATGGCCATTTTTTACAAAAATTTTGAAAATCGGAAAAAACATAAGGGGGACCAAGAGGATAAATTTTCAATTTTTTCTAGAACAGGGGAGCGGTCTCACCCACCCATATGGCTTTCTATGTTAACAAAATCTGTGATTTTTGAGTTTCACCTCGAAATGGACGTTTTTAGGGGTTTTTCTATGCGAAAAACACGAATTTTTAGTCAAATTCAGGGCGTAGCCATATGGGTGGGTGAGACCGCTCCCCTGTTCTAGAAAAAATTGAAAATTCAGGGTTTTCGTGTCAATACACCGACAATTCAACTTGCGGCACGACAGAGTTGTTCCGGCACAACTGCTAACGCCGCTTCTAACGTCGTGCCGAGCGCGGCACGACTGATAACGTGCACCCTAAAAAGCGATTCAATCGCAATTTCAACCGTCATATCTCATCCATCGAAAATTTTTTGGCCATTCATCCATATATCCTGGCCGAAAAATCAAAATTTTTTGAAAAAATCATAACCCTTATATTTCAAAATTGTTGAAAAATAAATTTTTTTGATTTGTCAAAAAATGACTTTAAGCATTTTTAACTCATTTATCATTACAAAATATAAAAAAATTATGTAAAAAATCAATTTTTGGGTTGTCACCCTCTTGCCCCCCGTTGTTCATTCATTCATCATCTGACCCCCACCCCTACTGTGCATTTATGCTTCCGTGATTTTTTTGTGTGTTTTTATTCTACTTAATTCATGTGATGAGGATTGTAATTCTGCCATTTTTGAAGGGCTCATGGAAACTTCATTGTTGACTATCCCAATAGAAATTTTGAATGATATATTTCAATATCTCGAATTTGAAGACTTATATATGAATGTTACTCTGGTTTGTCAACGATGGAATCAACTAATTTTATCGAATGGTCATTTACTTCCTAGAAAAACTATCTATTTAGTTTATATTTCCAAAGAAGGAGAAATTTATGTCAAATTCAGGTAAGCTGTCCCAAAAAGAATTTTCGTGATTTTTTCATGAATTTTGAAAAATTTTTACTAAAAATGACCCCTATAGGGGTAATTTGATGCGGGGAATAGATTGCGCGCACTTCCGAAGCGTGAAAACGCTTCATTGACCCTGATTCAGGGTAGCGTGTTGAAGGGGAAATCAAAAAATTCAGATTTTGACCGGATTTCCGACTACCTACCCTGAATCAGGGTCAAGGAAGCGTTTTCACAATTTGGGAGTGTGCGCAATCTGATCTGACCCATCCTCAAACTGGATTTGGTTATTCCTTCAATTAAATGTTTTATCTTAAATTTAGCATAAAAAAGGAATACCTAGAAGATCTAGAAAAGTATGAACAAGAACTGATCAACTTTTATTTTCATTCACCTGGTCAACTAGTTAGCCGCGAAGAAGACATAGAAAAGTTGTGGCATCATCAATGTCTTATTAGCATATTCAAAATTGAATCTTCCATTCATGTGGTCGATACACTCAGGAAATTGGCGAAAACAAATTCTAGACCTATAATAGATATGTTGCGAATAGATGAGAAAGAAGAAGAATTTTTTATATTGGAAGAAAAATATAAGATCTTGGAAATTGTTCAACCAAAAGAATTACTTTATATGAATAGCTCGTTTCATTCGAAGACATCTTGGCCTGCTAATACAAAGATTGTACACAATCCAAACTTGTTCAAATGCTCTTCTATACAGCGAATTGGGAGAGTTGATTTTGGAAAATTTTCAACAATATCGACAAATGATATTGTTAATTTGATCAGTAATGACAACGATACCAAATCAAGAGTCTTCAACAGATTGGCATTTTGTATTACCGATGCAAGTTATGAATATTTGGCTAAACAAATTTGCCAGGTATTTTGGAACAGTCGAGTTTGTATTTAGGGTTCGCGCTAGCAGTTGTGACAGTCATTCCACGATTTACGAACGCTAGCCGTCAGAAACTCCGGGCTCATTTTCAGACGGCGTCCGGAAACGGGTTTGAACTTGCCTGAATATTGACACGAAAATCCTGAATTCTATATTTTTTCAATTATTGGGTGTATTTAAAAAACAAAGTCGACATTCTTTATAACTCGACGAGACAAACAAAACGACATCAAATTTTTCCAATTTGATAACTGTTTTAGGTTATTGAAACGAAAACCCTGAATCAGAGTTTTCGTTTAATGAGCTCGATTTGATGTTTTTGTCGCGACTTTTCAAGGTTATTAAGTAGAAATCGAAGAACATTTGATTGCGCGCAACATCTTCACGTTTTCACGACTAAAAGATGTTATACATGGACAAAAACGAGTCATTAGAAAAAATACTCTCGGGTAATGGATTAAAAAGATCACCAAACGCGTTAATTGCAGGATTTTTCTTTGCTGCCAATTGAGCTTGTTAGGCAGAACAATAATCCAAAACAGTTATCAAATTGGATAAATTTGGTGTCATTTTGTTCGCCTGGTCGAGCTATAAAGAATGCCGTCTTTTTTAAATACACCCAATAATTAAGCGTAATTTTAAACAAATGTAAAATTCAGGGTTTTCGTGTCAATATTCAGGCAAATTTAAACCCGTTTCCAGACGCTGTCTAGAGATAAGTCCGGATTTCCGGACGGCTTTTTTGTCGTGAAATGTGTTTCACGACTGCTAGCGCGCACCCTTAGCTACCCAAAATCTGGTCGCTCGAAGAATTCCGATTTAATCTCAATTTTTTTCGATTTCTGGCGAATTTTTAGGGGTGGCAATTGATCAAGGTTCGACTGTATTTTACTTTTTGTCATTTTAGAAATTTGTAACAACAGACAACCCACAAAAGTTCTTCGTGAAAACACATATTGAAACAAGCCATTTTTTATACATTGCTTGGAAACACTACTTCGAAATCCATGGAACCTTAACAGATGTTACTATACCAAGTCTTTTTACTGACAAAAAGAAAAATAGACAAGTCTATCAAATTACACGAAACGACAAATGGAAGTTGGGAGCAAGATGTATAAGTAGAAATGAAATCATCAAAATAATTTTTTATATTTATAAATAAAGCGTCACGCGTTATCAGTCGTGCCGCGCTCGGCACGACGTTAGCAGTAGTATCGTCGGATAAATTGGATTGAACATTGACACGAAAACCCTGAATTTGAAATTTTAAAATAAATCATAAAAAATAAAATCTTGACCATTTGGGACAAAATATAAAGAATAATTTTTCTTATAACTCGCAGAGACGAGTAAAATGACACCAAAATGATTGAATTTTGAAAATGTTCTGGGTTATTGAAACGAAAACATGAATCAGGGTTTTCGCTTCAATCACCCAAAACATTTTCAAAATTCAATTTTGGTGTTGTTTTATTCTTCTCTGCGACTTTAAAAGAGTCATTTTATGTATTTTGTGTCAAATTGTCAAGATTTTTATAATGATTTATTTAAAAATTTCAAATTCAGGGATTTCGTGTCAATGTTCAATTCAATTTAGCATACGGCACGAATGCTAGCGTTATGCCGTAGTTTTTGAGAACGTTTGTTCGTTTGATAAAAGGATACATGAAAGGTACAAATAAGTGCGAATATATAAGATTACATTGATCACAAAATCACATATTTTTAGCATGTTTTCTTTACATATTACATGATTGGCGGGCATCTCCATTTTTCCGACGAAAATCCAAATATTGGTTCATTTTCACTTCAATGCACCCACCCCTTTCCCTGAATCGGGGTCAGTTAAAATTTTTTACCCATCCGTATACGTGTGATTCCACAGATCAGTATCACAACAAAAATATTGTAAGAGATTAAAGTGTCTTAGACATGCGATTATCTTATTAACACACAATTTTGAGATGATTTCATTTTGGATTTTTTTCAGAACACACCTTTAGACCTTTTTTTCTAATTTTCTAATAAAATTGGTCTTAAAAAATTGAATTTTTACTATTTTTGTTCATTTTGGAAAATCTGGGGGTACGAAAAATCCAATGGGGATATGTTTTTTCCGGACTTTTGTAAAAAGAAGGTTACTGGATGGCCCTTAATTGATTTCAATTTAAGATTGTTTTCGACTTGAAATGTTGTATGTTTTAGTTGTGAGAAAATGAGCAGTGTTGTAGTCTACAACCAATGGCTTCACCAAGAAAATATTGATGTCGATGAAGGTATCTTTTACAATACATTTTATCAAAGTTAAAAACTTGGCCATTTTTTGAGAGAACTGGGGGCCGAGCGCTATCTCGCTCGGATGAGTGTGACTCCGAACGATTCGTACACACTTTTACGTGGAACGCGTATTTTCGAATCGAAAAAACATGAAAAAATCGCCCAAATTTCTTTATACACCCTGTATATTGACAGAGTTAATAAATAGCGCAAAAGGAAAAAAGCTTTTTAGAAAATGATACTCTGTCGAAAAATTACTCGAAATTGATTTATTTGTTGCGTAATACCAATCTAATCAAGAACTATAAACTGTCCACAGAAAAGGTGTTGAGGAATTCCTTCAAAGGAGAGGATTTGGTTCATTTGATCATGAAAGAGACTAAAGTCAAATATGCCGATGCTATGAAAATGGGACAGGAGTTTATAGACAAACATTTTGCACTACAAACATCGAAGGAACACGCGCCGACATTTAGTGTTGACCGGTAAAATTTTTATGAAATGTTAGTGCCATTTACAGAGCATAAAATTCTGAGCATTTTTTGCTTTTCGACCACTACTTGAAAATCTAACCATAAAAAGTTATGAGCAAAACAAAAAAAGTTCAATCGTTGGCGTGCGCTAATGCGTTGGCGCGCGCCAACGGCTTACAGTGTTTTTTTCACTGGTGCACTAATGGCTTACTTGTTGCTTACAGTGTTTTTTGCGCGCGCCAACGGGATATGAGCACCCTTACCATTAGATTTTCAAGTAGTGGTTCAAAAGCAAAAAATGCTCAGAATTTGATGCTCTTTCACATGGAATCAACTGGAGGGCTTGTCCTTTAAAACCATTACTGCTTTAAAATTGAGATATTATCAATTGGTCGAAGAAGACCATACAATCCCTCTAAACCATGGCGCTAAACACAGACCAAACACCATACAAATCCACCATTTCAATGAAACACTTTGTGAAGTGGCACAAAAAATTTATGACCAAATCCTCTCCGAAGACAAACGAGTAAGCTTTTGATGACTCGTCTTTAATTATAAGACCAATATAGCTAGTCTATCTCGACCGTCTTGAAGATAATAAGGAGTATAGAAAATACTTGAATCTAATCAAAGACGCCGCGAATCTAGACCTCAGGAATACGAGCTCCGATGAAAGATTAGCACTTTTCTTGAACATCTTCAACATGATGATGGTGCATACAAAATACGTGTTTGGAATACCTACTACGGTTTGGCAGAAAAAGAAGGTGTATTTATAGATCTGTATTGACACATGTGGACGGATGATTTGGTCTTTTTTTCAAGAACCCCGAAACAATTTTATTCACTATCTATATCGACTCAACCGAGTCCTTGGCAACCGAACGGATGGGGGACTTTTCGCCCTCATATATGCGCAATGACATTTGCAGCCGATTTTTGCACCCCAAATTTATGCCCGATAATTGCGTCCCTACACATGCGTGCTAATATTTGCGATCGACATTTGCACCTCAAAACTTGAGCACCCGATTTTTGCGCCTCGACATTTGCGCCCCTACGTATGCGCGCTAATAATTGCGACCCGACATTTGCGCACCCAACAAGTTGGGTGCGCAAATGTCGGGTCACAATTATTAGCACATATATGTAGGGGCGCAAATGTAGTACTCAAAAATTCACTATCTATATCGACTCAGCCGAGTCCTCGGCAACCGAACAGTCGATTCATAGAGCTAGCCATGCGCTAACGAAAAGCGCTTTTGAGGACGTTTGTTCGTTTGTTAAGCACACGCGAAAGATTAAATAAGTGACATATAAGATTACATTTATCACAAAATCACCGGCCACACACACAGATATTTTTAGCATGTTTTCTTTACATATTACATGATTGGCGGTCATCTCTATTCGCCAAATTCGATTTTTAATGGAATTCTTCGAGGAAATCGAATAGGAATGGGAATGTTGTGGGAGCCTTTTGGGAAAGACGACCGAAGACTACCAGTATAAAATTTTTCAAATTTTTCACCGTTTACTAGAAAATTTAGCTAATAATCAAAGGTTGTGAGCCACTGGTTCATTTTGCTATTAACAACGGTACTACATTGACCGCGCCAATTAGAATTTATTCAATTCAAGTAAAGTCGATTCTCACAAAGCCGCCAACTCGATCAGCCTCCATCCTTGTCATAGGCGACGCTAGTGGCCAAGAGGAGGCGAGGGGGCAATTCCTCTGCCCCGAAATCGAAAAAATGAAAAATTTTCCCTCTTGATCCCTTTTTGTTTTGAAAATTTTTTCAAAACATATTGTCCCCCATTCGAACCTTTTATTGAATCAGGCAACATGTACATTGAAACAAAAAGAAACATGGATCCTTATATAGCTTTTTTGATGCATCCCTGCATGGTCGTATGACGGGAAAATAAGGATTAGTACTAACTAATCCTGATTTTCCCGCTATCGGGATTAGTTAGTATTAATCCTGATTTTCCCGCCATACGACCACGCAGGGATGCATCAAAAAAGCTATATAAGGATCCACGTTTCTTTTCGTTTCAATGTACACGTTGCCTGATTCAATAAAAGGTTCCGTGGTAGCAAAAAAAAAACTTTTCAGAATGTAAACGACGAAATAAAAGAAAATGCTAGAAAAGCCTTACACGGTGAGTATTTTCTGCAAATTGAATCGACAGAAAAAGAGAATCAGAAAAAGAAATCTATCATCCACTTACATAGAATTTTTAAATATTATATAATCGACTTTGGAGGAGACAACGATAATGTAAGGTTTTATTTTTTTGCGAATAGCAAGCTGACTAACATTTTAGAGTCTGTCATGGATTTTGAAAATGCTTGATGAAGGAAATTTGAAGGAAAAGCTCCAAGCAATCTATGGTTCGGGGAAATATTCATTTGAATTTGTTAACGCTGAATGGATGTCTTTTCTAGTTTCCACATATCACAATTTCAAATAACACATGAATCAGGATTTTCGTTTCAATAACCCAAAAGGGCTGAATGATAGCTCATTGAGAGAAGACAAAGAGAGTACATACTTCAAAAAAGCTAATCAGCAAAAATTCGATTTTCTAAAAAATGGAAGAAGCGTTTTTACGCAAAAATAACATCACCAACGTGTTTCTCACATAAAATTACCTCTAATAGGATCATTTTTGAGAAAATTTCGAAAAATCAAATTTTTTTATTTTAGACCACGTTCAATGGGGTTTAAGAGCCGAAGTAGCTCCCATCATTTTTTTATGAATATCTTTGTTTGGTGAAGAAAAACCTTATGAAGCATATTGTGTCATTCATGTGCTTTTTGAGTTATGATATTTCGGCACTTATGCACTATTCCCTTCAAGCTGAAAAAAGGCTTAGGCTTTGGTTTATGATTAGGCTTAGGTTTAGGCTTAGCCTAAGCCTTAGGCTAAGCCTAGGCCTAAGCCTAGACCTAAGCCTAATCATAAACCAAAGCCTAAGCCTTTTTTCAGCTTGGGGGGGGGATAGTTCATAAGTACCGATATTTCTACCAATGGGAAAACATTGTGTAAATAATTTTCATTCAAAAAGAATGAGAATCGCTATAAAAGTTGCATATTAATGCTAAATAAATATTTTTCAATCGAAAATTTTTTGTTTTACGACAAATTTTAGATGTTTTTCATTTTTTTGACAAATTTGGAGCGCCTGTATGCTGTCTGAAAATGATATTGTGTTGTTCCAAAAGTTCGCGGAATTTTATCATGCTTTTTGGACTCGAAAATTTTTTTCTAAAAAGGATATAGGTTTTTTTGCAAGTATTATTAATTATAAAATGCCAATTTAAAAACATATAATTCCACTTTTATTAATAGTCGTAAAAATGATAGATGTATACGGACACCAGCAATAGAACCTATTATATAGTCTGTTTCAGCGGTCGGGCAAAAAAAGTTGTGTACAGCGTAGCAAAGTAGTAAAGCTCTCTCTTTGCACTCCGAAGGGCTAGGGTTCGATCCCGGAGGTCGAACTCACAAATATCATAATTCAAGGTTTCATCATACAAACTACAACAAATCTTGAATTTGTCTGTTTCAGCGATTGTAGTTTGTATGATGAAATCTTGAATTATGATATTTCTGATTTCGACCTCTGGGATCGAACCCTCACCTTCGGAGTGCAAAGAAGAGCTTTACAACTTTGCTACGCTGTACACAACTTTTTTTGCCCGTCCGCTGAAACAGACTATAGTAAGTTTTTAAGGGATCGCAACCAGAGCCATAGATTCCTAATGCGGATCCGGCGGTCCGACCCCTCCAAATATGTGTCTCAAAAGATTCGCTGCAAAGTTCTGCACCACCAACCACCAAACTTAAAAAAAGTTTCGCAAAGGCGAATTTTTAAAAACGGTTCACGCCATTCGATTCAGCTATTTAAGGCTATCAAAACGAAGTACGTATCATAGGGAGTTTCATACCAAACCCCTATGGCCGAGTGGTAAAATCATACATGAGCACTCCCCCTTACAGTCACACCCCTCCCATGACGCATTGGAATGCGAAATTTTGGCAAAAAGTGACAAAAAATTCAAAAATTTCATGAAAAAATGAACAAAAATTAAGAAAATTACATATATAAGTCATAAGTATAAAAGTTGTCGCAATATAGCAAAGTGGTAAAGCTCTCGCTTTTCACTCAGATGGGCGAGGGTTCGATCCCGCTCGTCAAATTCTTTTCTATTCATCCAAAATGCATGAAATTTTTTGCTTAGGTGTATTTTTATGCGAAAAACACGAATCCGAGGTTATTTTTTTATGAAAATTTCGTCAAAGATCGACTTCTATAGCCAGATATCAACATTTTAAAATTTTTTGAAGGTCTGGATATTGACATGAAAACATGAGTTTCGCTCAAAAAGACCGACTGTATCGTATTCAGCATACACTCTTACCCACAATTGATTTTTTTCTAAAAAAACCGCCTGACGGAGGGCAATCGAATGAGATCTATGGAATTCAACTCGATTTTTGGTGAATTTTCAAAAGTCCGTAGTAAATTATTGAACACTCTGTATGGGTTGTACCACAATTTCTACTCGGGGGTTTTCCGACATGGGGAACTCGAATCTGAAGGAATTTGTAGATTTTAACCACAGGAAGGTACCCCCATACGATGGGTATACTCTCTAAAAAGGTTTTGTTTAAGCTCGCTTAAATCAGTGTTAGGGAAATTTTTTTATGCATTGGAAATGCGCGCAAACGATTCCCCGCCTAGAAAAACTCCTAGACAGCCGTTTTTCCGACGAAAATCCAAATATTGGTTCATTTTCGCTTCAATGCACCCACCCCTTTTCCTGAATCGGGGTCAGTTAAAATTTTTTACCCATCCGTACACGTGTGATTCCACAGATCAATATCACAACAAAAATATTGTAAGAGATTAAAGTGTCTTAGACATGTGATTATCTTATTAATACACCAATTTTGTGATGATTTCGTCTTGGATTTTTTTCAGATTAACATTTTTTTAGACCTTTTTTTCTAATAAAATTGGTCTTAAAAATTGAATTTTACTATTTTTGTTCATTTTTTGAATTTTTGAAACAATTTTTGGTCATTTTGGAAAATCTGGGGGTACGAAAAATCCAATGGGGATATGTTTTTTCCGAACTTTTGTAAAAAGAAGGTTACTGGATGGCCCTTAATTGATTTCAATTTAAGATTATTTTCGACTTGAAATGTTGTATGTTTTAGTTGTGAGAAAATGAGCAGTGTTGCAGTCAAAAACCACTGGCTTCACCAAGAAAATATTGATGTCGATGAAGGTATCTTCTTTTACAATACATTTTATCAAAGTTAAAAACTTGGCCATTTTTTGGGAGAACTGGGGGCCAAACTCTATCTCGCTCGGATGAGTGTGACTCCGAACGATTCGTACACACTTTTACGTGGAACGCGTATTTTCGAATCGAAAAAACATGAAAAAATCGCCCAAATTTCTTTATACACCCTGTATATTGACAGAGTTAATAAATAGCGCAAAAGGAAAAAAGCTTTTTAGAAAATGATACTCTGTCGAAAAATTACTCGAAATTGGTTTCTTTGTTGCGTAAATTGAATCTAATCAAAAACTATAAACTATCTACAGAAAAGGTGTTGAGGAATTCCTTCAAAGGAGAGGATTTGGTTCATTTGATAATGAAAGAGACTAAAGTCAAATATACCGATGCCATGAAAATGGGACAGGATTTTATAGACAAACATTTTGCACTACAAACGTCGAAGGAATACGGGCCGACATTTAGTGTTGACCGGTAAAATTTTTATGAAATGTTAATGCCATTTACAGAGCATAAAATTTTGAGCATTTTTTGCTTTTGGACCACTACTTGAAAATCTAACCGTAAAAAGTTATGAGCAAAATAAAAAAAAAGTTCAATCGTTGGCGTGCACTAATGCGTTGGCGCGCGCCAACAGCTTACAATGTTTTTTTCACTGGTGCGCCAACGGCTTACTTGTTGCTTACAGTGTTTTTTGCGCGCGCCAACGGGGTATGAGCACCCTTACCATTAGATTTTCAAGTAGTGGTCCAAAAGCAAAAAATGCTCAGAATTTTATGCTCTTTCACATGGAATCAACTGGAGGGCTTGTTCTTTAAAACCATTACTGCTTTAAAATTAAGATATTATCAATTGGCCGAAGAAGACCATACAATCCCCCTAAACAATGGCGCTAAACACAGACCAAACACCGTACAAATTCACCATTTCAATGAAACACTTCGTGAAGTTGCACAAAAAATTTATGACCAAATCCTCTCCGAAGACAAACGAGTAAGCCTTTTGATGACTCGTCTTTAATTATAAGACCTATACAGGTAGTCTATCTCGACCGTCTTGAAGATAATAAGGAGTATAGAAAATACTTGAATCTAATCAAAGAGGCCGCGAATCTAGACCTCAGAAATACGAGCTCCGATGAAAGATTAGCACTTTTCTTGAACATCTTCAACATGATGGTGGTGCATATAACATACGTGTTTGGAATACCTACTACAGTTTGGCATAAAAAGAAGGTTTATTTAAAGATCTGCATTGACACATGTGGTGATTTGGTGTTCTTTTAAAGAACTCCGAAACAATTTTATTCACGATCTATATCGACTCAACCGAGTCCTTGGCAACCGAACGAGTGGGGGACTTTTGCGCTCTCATATATGCGCAACGACACTTGCACACCCTTTTTTGCGCCCCTACATATGCCAGCGTTGTCAAAAACTGAACATTTTTCGAAAGCGACTCCGAAACAATTTTATTCACTATCTATATCCACACAGATATTTTTAGCAAATTTTCTTTACATATTACATGATTGGCGGGCATCTTTATTCGCCAAATTCGATTTTTAATGGTATTCTTCGAGGAAATCGAATAGGAATACAAATGTTGTGGGAGCCGTTTGGGAAAGAAGACCGAAGACTCCCAGTATAAAATTTTTGAACAATTTTCACAATTTACTAAAAAGTTTAGCTAATGATCAAAGATGGCGAGCCACTGGTTCATTTTGCTATTAACAACGGTACTACATTAACTGCGCCAATTAGAACTTATTCAATTCAAGTAAAGTCGATTCCCACAAAGCCGCCAACTCGATCAGCCTCCATCCTTCTCATAGGCGATGCTAGTGGCCAAGAGGAGAGGGGGGGGGGGGCAATTTACCCCTTTTTATTTTTTGCTGTTAAAATCAAACGGCTTTTC
>JAQGBS010002466.1:0-13128 GCA_034698545.1 Acrobeloides obliquus | reverse complement strand
CTAAGCCTAAGGCCTAAGCCTAAGGCCTAAGCCTAAGGCCTAAGCCTAAGGCCTAAGCCTAAGGCCTAAGGCCTAAGGCTAAGCATAAGCCTAAGGCCTAAAACGTTACTACCTTGACACCCTAGAGACAAGATAGTAACATTACTACCTTGACACCCTAGAGACAAGGTAGTAACGTTACTACCTTGACACATAACCAGCATCTTGGACCACTTGACCATCATGCCCGGACTTTTTTCCTATTG
Organism: Acrobeloides obliquus; assembly: GCA_034698545.1. Classification (NCBI taxonomy): domain Eukaryota; kingdom Metazoa; phylum Nematoda; class Chromadorea; order Rhabditida; family Cephalobidae; genus Acrobeloides; species Acrobeloides obliquus. The sequence goes on along the minus strand of JAQGBS010002466.1, from coordinate 12,883 downwards.
GCGGTGGAAACGGACCTTACTGAGACCTACAATTGAATGCCCGAAATTTCTGGTGAACAAGAGGTGTATTTTCCATTTCTTACACTGTGATTAACACACTGTATTTTCCACGTCTCGGCGTGTTAAACATCCGAGCTCCAAAATTCTAATGAGTGCTATCATAAGGAAGATCCTTATGATTTTTCTCATGAGCCCCGAAATTCGACCCCTAGCAACGGACCTGAAGGGATGCGAGAAAATTCTAAGGATATGTAATTAAATAAAAAAATAAAATTTTTAGAAATATTGGCAACATTTCATAGAGAACTCTCAAGAAGGCCAGAAACCATGAGTTTTCAAACTTCTGTTTTTTATATCTTGGTTTAATTTATTATTGACTTTATAGACCTGTACAATTAAAATATTTTAAACTCCTATCAAAATCAAGCGAAATTGGTCCATTTGTGTCGAGTCGACACAAACTGTCCAGTCTTGGCAAAATGTCATAATAATAATAAAAAATAAAAAAGCAAAAAATTACATAAAATTACCCTTAGGGGGGTCATTTTTAGAACAATACATTTTCGGGTCCCAAAAAATTACAAAAATCCACTTTTTTGGCCCACCTTGTACAATTGTGCTAGTAGCCATTTAGTTTTCAAATAATATTTTCAACCTTTCGTATTTAATTAATCCGCACACAAATCAGCGACACTTTTTTATACGTGAATAGTTTTAAGAGCGTGGTAGATTGTCGGAGTAATTTTCGACGTGTCGCAGCTCAAAATTTTAATAAGAAAATATCTCGTCAATAAGAATTACTTTTCGTTGTTTTCATATTAAAAAATTATGTTAAAAGAATTTCCTTGTTTTAAGTAAATATTAGTTTGTTCAATAAGTATTGCGCTACTTTTTTTGTCACCTGGAGGACTCTAGAAAACCGTTTTCGACAAAAAAATTTCAGTATTAGGCAAGAGTGATTCAGGGAAAATGACCAGTTTGAGCCATTTTAAGGATATGCACCTCGTAGGGGCACCTCCAGTGATCAAAATCAAAAAATTCCTTCGGACTCGTGTTCTTCATATCGAAAACCCCCGAATACAAGATTTATGCCAATTTGACGATCTTTTTGAAAATTCGATTTTTTTACCACAAGAGGAGACCAAGGAGCCGAACAAATCGAAGTTTCAAAAAAGTCTCCAAACTGGCTGAAATTTTGTGGGGTTTTCAACACGGAGAACACGAATCTGAAGGATTTTTTTGATTTTGACCACTGGAGGTGCCCCTACGAGATGCATATCCTTAAAACTGGCTCAAACTGGTCATTTCCCCTGAATTCTGGTCAAAAAAGCATTTTCATGCTTCGAAAATGCGCGAAATCGATTCTCCCACCTAGAAAACCCCTTTGTCGAAAACGGTTTTCCGAAGGTGATAAAAAAAAGTAGCACGTTAATACCTATTGAATAAACTAATAATAAAATTTTTATTTTTGATATAATTCACACATGAATGTTTTTTGTCAACCTAGGTAATCCTAATGATAATCTCTTCCTATTAAAAATTTGGAAATCGTCATGAAATTTTTCAATGGTATACACTGTTTTTCATTATAATTTTGGCATGTACAGAGAGCGTAGATACTTTCCAAAAAGAAGAAAAAATTTTAAAATTATGATAGTCTTACGTGGATGTTTTATTCATGGTGTTAATATTCTCAAGTCGCCTAGTTTTTTATATTCTACAATGTTATTTACTGTGCTGTTGTGTTGTTATACGATATTTTTGCTAAACAAGAATCAGAAGTTGTTGAAGTTGTTAATGGCTGAAGGATTGAATCCAAATATTCAGAAAAGCTATATTTCTCAAGAAAGGGATATGGTGATGAGCGAAATGAATTTGAATAACATGGATGTTATTAGGAAAGAAAATAGTGAAGTAAGGGTGGGATTTATTTCCTGTAATATGCATCACAAGCTTGAAATGCGGTCCCACAGGCCGCTTTTCAAACTTGTGACCTGTTGGACGTCTTTCAAGCTTGTGGTCTGTTGGACAATTTTTTTGCCAATTTTCTTCTAAAAATCGAACGAAAAATCGATTGCGCACATTTTCAAAGTAAGAAAAAATAAGATTGACCCTAAAAATCAGGATAGAACTGCGTTTCAACGCGAAATTTTTTTCCGATTTTCTTCTAAAAATCGACTTTTTAGAGTAATTTCTAGGTGAAAAATCGATTGCGCGCATTTTCGAAGCGTGAAAAATAAAGTTTGACCCTGAAAATCAGAGTAGAATTGCGTTTCAATGCGAAAATTTTGTTTAAACTGATAGGGGCGTAATATTTATGGCGTATTTTCGAAAAAAACGCGAAAAAAATTTTTCTAAAAAGGACTTTTCTAGGCCTAATTTTATGCGGGGAATCGATTGCGCGCATTATCAAAGTGTGAAAACGCTTTCTTGCCCCTGATTCAGGGGAAAAAATTCGTTTTTGAACCAAAAACTGCCATTTTCGATGTCTAGACGTCGTTTTCATGTGTCGAAAATGTGCGCATAACATTACGTATGAAATAGTGCTTACCAGGGAAAAACTCGACATTTCAGATTTTTGCCCTGATTTTCAGGACTAACTTTAATTTTTTTATGCTTCGAAAATGCGCGCAATCGATTTTTCGCCTAGAAATTACCCTAAAAAGTCGATTTTTAGAAGAAAATTGGAAAAAATTTTCGCGTTGAAACGCACTACTTTGATTTTCAGGGTCAAACTTATTTTTTTATGCTTCGAAAGCTTCTGAGCAATATTCATCCATTTTTTGCACAAATGATAACGAATCTATATTTTTAGATCCTCCCAACAACGTCTTATTTTGGCACGAACTTTTCCAACACTACTAATATTTGTGAAGGAACAGATAGTCTAACATGCGTTGGAAAATTTCGAAACTTAGAAACACGTTTAAGAGTAAGCTGTAGTTTTCGCAAAAAAAATTCGGAGCTACTGAACTTGGGAGGCCCACTTAACGTGGTTCCCAAGACCGAAGTAAAAAGCGCCGAAATTTTTACAGAAACACACCCCCTAGAGGTAAAAATTGATGTGGAACAAGCTAGGGCCATTATTTTCAAACCAAAATTTTCGAAAACCTATGAATTTTCGCAATTTTAAATATAACAACTTTTTTTGACATTTATCAAAAATTTTATCGAAAGTTTTCGAAGATTTTGGTTTGAAAATAATGGCATTCGTGTGTTTCGCGTCAATTTTTACCTCTAGGAGTGTGTTTCGGTAAAAATTTCGGCGCTTTTTACTTTGGCCTTGGGGATCACGTTAAGTGATACACCTCCCCCCTCCTTTCCAAGTTCAGTAGCTCCAAAATTTCTTACAAATCGCTTTTTTAAGACTTCAAAATCCCATAAACTTATGGCATGTATTATCCAAAAGAATATGTCAACCCTCTTGCAAGCAATCATGTGTTTTTTACATAATGAAAAGAAATTTCGCGAATCTAAAAGGTCTTTTTCAAAAGAAGGAAATGATATAAGGTGGTGAACAAATTGATTGTTAAAAGACCAACAAAAAAATTTAGGTTTTGTGGGGGCAAAAATGAGTATAATACAGTCTCTATGATGGAAAAGTTGTTCAAAATCACACCAGAAGAGCGCAAAGCATGGAAATATTTCGCAATAACAAGAGATCCATTGGATAGATTCATTTCTGGATTTGTTGATAAGTGTATTAGGTAGGGCACAGAGCCTTCATTAGGGATATTTCCCCCCAATCTTAGAGGACCAGTCCACTCGGGAAAAAAAGTTGCCATAATTTGTATATATTCGGAAAGTTCGTGAAATTTGGAGTATTTTTTGTTTTTACGGCATGTCCTGAATCATTGTAGTTTTTGAGATAATCGCGTGTGAAATTTCGTCTGTGTATTACAACGAAAACATGATCAAATCTATGAATCAAGTAAAATCTGTTTATTGAGAAGAAAATAATTCAAAATCCTTGAGCATTTAGAAAAAATACAGTATTTTTCTCAGCTCAGTGAGACGAATAAAATGACACAAAAATTATGCAATTTGAAAATTGTTTTAGGTTATTGAAACGAAAATTCTGATTCATGTTTTCGTTTCAATAACCCAAAACAATTTCCAAATCGGGTAATTTTAGTGTTATTTTATTCGTCTCACTGAGCTGAGAAAAATACCGTATTTAATTTTTCTAAATGCTCAAGGATTTTGAATTATTTTCTTCTCAATATACAGATTTCAATTGATCCAGGGCTTTAATCATTTTTCGCTGTAATACACAAACAAAACTTCACACGCGATTTTTCAAAAAAACTACAACGATTCAGAATACGCCGTAAAAACAAAAAATACTTCAAATTTCATGAGCTTTCTGAATATTATACAAATTAGGGCAACTTTTATTCGAGAAAAATTTATGATCCGACTAAACTTTGAGCCATCGATGGCTTCATTTTGATACAAAAGTTGGGCCGTTTTGTAATCAATAAATTTTGTTTAGAAAGCCAAGACCCCCAGATTTTTGTAACAATTGTGGTGCCAACATGACTTGCTTTATCATCACAGAATATAATCGCATGTTAACAGAGTGGAAAAGTGAACAATTGTCTAGAAGTTTCGAGGATAGACATTTCTTCCCCCAAAATTGGTAACCGACTTTAAACAATTTCGAAACAAAAAGATCTTTTGCATTACTTTTAGGCGTTGTAACTTCAGACGTGAAATGCACAAATACGTTTTTATCGACTATACCAACAAGCCTTCTGAAGCGAAATTTATGAAAGATCTTTTTCATTTTTTGCAAAGTCAGGGAATTTCTGAAGACTCCTTGTTCTTTATACAAAATCAGATGAATGAAGGAAGAACGGTTCAAACCACAATTTCTACTAGTGCTAGAGAATTTTTTGAAAATCGTCTGAGGTCGAGTCCATACTTAATAGAGTTTGTCATCAGGATGTTTTATCATGATTATGTATTATTTGGTTATAAGCTGCCCAAATTGGGGTGATTAATAAATTTTAAAGGACCAGTCCACTCAGAAAAAAACTCTATGTAAAAATTATATATTCGGAAAGTTCATGAAAAATGGAGCATTTTTTGTTTTTACGGCATGTTCTGAATCGTTGTAGTTTTCGAGATAATCGCGTTTGAAGTTGACTATTTTTGAAATCTGCGTATTACAACGAAAACATGAATGCAGTGAAAATTCGTCCCTGAGTCAATAAAAGTTGTGTATTGACAAGAAAATTTAAAATTTTTTTAGTTTTTTGTCGAATTATAAAAACTGTAAAAAATTTTGAGTTTTCGCGTCAATACACAACTTTTATTCATTCAGGGACCAGGGGTGTTCCGAGTTTGGTACGAGTTTCATCGAGTTTGGCCACATATCTAAAAAATACACATTCAATCCATACAGTTAATAGCTCATTCGGAAGCCAGGGACAAATTTTCACTGCATTTATGTTTTCGTTGTAATACACAAATTTCACAAATATCCAACTTCAAATGCGATTATCTCGGCAACGATAACGATTCAGAACATGCCGTAAAAACAAAAAAATGCTCCATTTTTCATGAATTTTACGAATATATAATTTTTACATAGAGTTTTTTTCCGAGTGGACTAGTCCTTTAGAAGAAATATTTTTGAAGGAACTTTGAAAATTCGTGAGAATCTTCACAACCTTGTTTATCATGTCAATCATTTAAAACGCCACTATAGAAAGGGGAAAAATCAGGGAGGTCGAAAGGATAACATATCGTTTGGGAACAATTTTAAAATCTTTATTTTTGGGAGAAATAATTTTTTAAGAAAAATTAAATCTAGAAAAATTAATTACTCAATCTTTTCTCGCAAATATAGCCATTAATTCCAATAGAATCATTTCTTGCAAACCATCGATTTAATGCACAAATACTATACGCTTCATTATCACGATTACCATAAAGCTCTAAGTACACATAGCTTCCTGTTTGTGTAGCATTTGGATTGAACCACTGTGTAAAATTAAGCGATGTCCCATCAACCCATTGATAAATTCCATTATTTGGAGGGCTATTTAGGCCAATCCACATCCAATAATTATTATAATGAGAAGAACCAGCATAACCTAAACAATCAGGTTCAAACTTTAAAAGGAGACAAATTGTACGGAACAATATGATACCTGAAACAAGAGAATTTTCTCCTAAGTCATGGATAGTGACTAATGAAGCACCCAAGTTTTGACAAGCACTCAATGCGCTTCCCCAAGTGATTTCATAATTGTATACCTAAATTAAAAATTGTCTTAAAAAAATTTGATTGTATAACAATAAAACAGCCCAAAATTTGCATAATTTATTAACTTGGTACGATATATAAGGTATATAAGGCAGATTTCATCGAATCTTTATAAAAATGACTTATATAGAGGTTTTTCTATGCGGGGAATCGATTGTGTGCATTGCCGAGCCTCGAAAAAATTTTTTTCAATTTTTCCCTTGGAGGACAAGGAATAGAAAATTCGAATTTTCAAAAGGTTTTCCAAATTAGCTGATTTTTTATACTCGGGAGGTTCTTCGACATGAAGAACTCGAATCTGAAGGAATTTTTTGATTTTGATCACGGGAAGTTACCCTACGAGGGGTATACTCCCTTAAAAATTTTCACATTGAAAATAGCTTAAATCAGTGTCTGAATAATTTTTTCATGCCTTAAAACTGAAGGGAATGCGCGTAATCGATTCCTCGAAATTTGGGGTACTACCGTTTTTCGATACGCTCAATCGATTGATGGCGAAATTTTTCAAAAATTCATAAGGAATTCAAAGCCAGGTTTTCATTTCGATACTCAGACTTGTTCAAAATTTTTGAAAATATTTGCTATTGTGTTCTATTGGTCAACTAATAACATGCAAAAGACCGCATGTGAAAATATCTTAAATTCGCTGAGATATTCAACTTTCTTTGGGAGGGGAGATTGTGCTGAATGACCCTGTATTTCTTGGCTTAAATTACTTACTGCAAGATAACATTTATTTGTTGAAGGTGAAAACATCCAATTTGAAGGGCATGTTGAGTTTTGCTGGACAGATTTAGCATACTCACATATAAACGGTTTTAATAGTGAGCAGGCTACACTCGTCCATTTTGCATTATTTTTTAATGGTGCCAAACAATATCCTACTGTATATACCGGATAGCCTTAAATGTATATAGTTGTACAGTGTGGGGCAGAAAATTTTTCAAACATTCCTTAAGGAATTCAAATTCAAGTTTTCGTTTCGATACTCAGACTCGTTCAAAATTGTTGAATTTTGAACGAGTCTGAGCCACCCTTTGCGCCACCCTGTATATCATATTTTTTTAATATGTGTATATGTAAAAAGTATATTTACCGGCTGCCCAGTTGGTATAAACAAAGCCAGTAAAATCTGTCCATGTCCAATTTCCGTTCAAAAAATTTGTTGTGCCACCAGCCCAGAAATCAGAATTTTGGAAATTCGATCCCGCTATTCCATCTAAGAAACCACTGGTGAAGGAGTCACTAATAGAAGCCAAATGTCCACCACTTTGAACACAAGTAGATTCAGCTTGATACCAAGCGCTTGCTTGGTTAAACGCCTCGTAGCAATTTCCATTCGGGCCCTGGATTTGCCCACTCGGGCATTGTCCCAAGACGGTTATAAAATATGAAGAAATTAGAAGTAATGCCAAACACATATTATCAATGTTAACCACTTAAAATGTGATAAACAATATAGCCCGAGCGGAACTCCCAATTTTTATCAATTAATCTGGCTCTTTTTATGACTCATTCTCAAAGGGTTTGGCTGTCTTTAATTATATTTGTGCTTTGTATTCTTTTTTGATATTGATCTTTAAAATAAAAAGTGCCGGGAGCCTTTACGACGCCTCATACGACTCCTCGTACGACAAAAATGCGGCAAATTTCATCGTACTTTAACGTAATTTACGATCGTACGATGACTTCGTACAATAGCTTGTGGGCCATCGTACTTTTGCTTGCGTTCAGTACGATAGAATGTGCGAACTTGTGGGCACCCTGATAGCCTTGAAATTCATCGTTTAAAAACTGATCTCATATTTTCCCACCAAAGGTATTTCCCACCAAAGGTCCAAAAGTAACGGGAATTTGGTCCAAAAAAATATTTTTGGACCAAATTCCCGTTACTTTTGGATCAAATTCCCGTTTCTTTTGGTCCCCCTATAGGATCAACTTTTTTCTTGTCAAAACTAGTCGATTGTACCCCAAACTTCCGTTTGATCTTGTCATTTTTCCTTTGTTTTATTTTATGTGCAAGAAAAATATTTTCCCTTACACGTTTAATATAGTAGGATTTATAAAATAATTTTATAAAATTTATATAAAACAAAAAATGCACCATCAAAATATAAAATTGCAATTTTGACTAGATGTTTATATGGCAATATAGGGTGCTGAATTTAAAAGAAAAAAAAGTTGAAAAAAAGGCTTGAATTTATTATGAAAACTGGCAGCCATACTCATACAAGAATTTTTTTTAAACAATTTTAAATAAATCAAGCAATTAAACATAGTTATGATTTAAAAAAATAATTTTAAGTTAAAAGACTAGAAAGAACCGAGATTTCTTACTAAAAATTTTGCTAAAAAACATTGTTTCAGGGTCGGAAACGTTTTCTTTTTCGGATTATTTTCAAGATTTTTTTGCGACAAAAACGTTTCCGATAGATCCAAAAGGGCGGTATCCCATTTCATCCAATGGAAGCTTATACTACTGGGACACTTCACCCAATAAGGACACTGCGTACAATGAGGACACTTCGTACGATGAGGACACTTCATCCAACAAGGACACTTCGTCCAACAAGGACACTTCATCCAATGGACACTTCTCTTTTGGATGAAGTGTTCTCATTGTACGAATGTGTCTCATTAGACGAAGTGCTCATTGGATGAAGTGTCTTTATTAGATGAATTGTCCAGTGGACGAAATGTCCATTGGATGAAGTGTCCTTATTAGATGAATTGTCCTTATTTGATGAAGTCTCCCAGTTGGATAAACTCTCCATTGGATGAAGTGGGATACCGCCTCCAAAAGTTATATACAAAAAGTTGAAATAAAGCTTAAGAAGAAGGCAATTTAATTTTTAAATAAAAAAACAACAATTTTTGAACTGAAAATATTCATCCAACAACCCGGGTATAGCTGAAAAAAATACTGTTATCAATTCAACCGACTTCTGGACAACGCGACATATTCGTTGCCAGAAGTAGCGTAGCGATACCCGAGTTGCACAAATTTGAGTGGTTTTGTTGGAGGCCTAGAATCTACGTAAGAACTAGAACTATATTTATTAAGACCAGCTAGAAGATTGCCACGATACCAACGGCTATATGCCGCGCGCCCACTCTTGAGCAAATCCGCCGAATTGACGTGCAAGTGAGGCGTGGCTGGGGGATCGTACCGGCCATACCCCGTAGACAGAGTAGACAGTCCGGGATGTTGATGGCTAAAAAATCAAAATTAAAAATTTTAAAAACTTATGGGAGTCTGATAGAAGTATTGGGTCGTTAGGAAAGTTTTAAGTCTTTCAAAGTTTCATTTAATTTTTGGGGTTTGAAAAATTTTTTGAGATGAAAATTTTTTTACTAAAAATGACCCATGTATGGGTAATTTGATGCGGGAAATCGATTGCGCGTATTCCCGAAGCATGAAAACGCTTCCTTGACCTTTATTTAGGGAATGGAATTGGTGTATTGACGCGAAAATCGAAAAAATTCTATTTTCGCCTTGAAAGCATCCATCTGTGGGTAATTTTATGGGGATTTTCTAAGCAAGACAAAATATCTTGACCCTGATTCAGGGAGTAAAATTGGTGTATTAACGCGAAAAAGAAAGTTGATTTTCGTGTCAATACACTAACTCAATTCCTTACATCAGGGTCAAGATAATTTTTTATGCTTAGAAAATGTACGCAATCAATTCCCCGCATAAAATTACCCCCATATGAATGCTTTTCGGGCGAAAAAAGAAAATCTTTTCAATTTTCGTTTCAATATACCGAATCCATTCCCTGAATCAGGGTCAAGGAAGCGTTTTCATGCTTCGGAAATGTGCGCAATTGATTCCCCCCACATAAAATTACTCGTATATAGGTCATTTTTAGTAAGAAAACTTTTCGGTTTCAAAATTTTTTCTCAAAAAAAAACATCACAAAAATGCACTTTTTTACTCACCCTGTATTTCTAATGACAAGTAGACGGTTTTCAGTGGGGAAGACAAGAACACACGTTACATGGAAAAATTAAAAGTCTTACATTGTAAAAGCCGAAATAAAGCAAGTTGAAGTAGGAAAATACGAAAGCAATTTTAAAAAGGAAATAGAAAAAAACGTGCAAAAAGTAGTGTTTTTGTGTGAAAAAAAGACGAATCATGTGTGTGTATGTGCTTTTTAATAGTGCGGGAAGAAGCTTGAAAACACCGAAGTTCTCGGCTGTGAAGCAGACCGTGCTAGGGCGTAGCTGCTCGCCGAACGTGATAGGTCCAATTGCTTTAGGGCTTGATCCAGTTGGCTAGCCACGGCGGTGTATTGGTTACGCAACTAAAAGAATTGATTTTGGTATTTTTGGTGGATCAAATTCCTACCCTATCCTTTTCGTATCGCTCACGCGATAGACTCCGCTCGAGGCCACCAATTTTGCTCTAAAAATTGCGTATAAAAGCAAATTTAACAAACAAATACATTCTCATGACAATGGTTTACTTTTGAGCTTAACAAGGACACATGCCATGCTAAAACTCACCGCAATCTTACAAAAAAACTGTCTACTTTGTCATTTTTATAGTTTTTATATACTCGTGAAAACGCTCCTTTGACCCTGATTCAGGGAATGGATTCGGTGCATTAAAGCGAAAAATTTTCGACCGGAAATCATCCTCCTGGGGGTAATTTTATGCGGGGAATCGATTGCGCACATTTTCGAGACATGAAAAAATTTCCCTGACACTTATTTAAATTTTCTTGATGAAAATCGCTTGAATCAGTATTATCGGGAAATTTTTTCATGTCTCGAAAATGTGCGCAATCGATTTAACGCCTAGAAAACCCCATACAGATAATTTTCCGACCGATTCTTAGTTCATTTTCGCTTCAATACACCCACCACATAGCTTAAATCAGGATCAAAGAAACATCTTCATGCAAACGATCGATTCACCACATAAAATTACCCCTATATACAAAAAATTAGCCAATTTGGCAAAAAAAATTTTGGCACAAAACTATAGGTACGCGGCATAGAAAAAGTCTAAAAAGCTATAAGCGCACCTCATACACACTTCTACGATTAACTGGAGTCACATTTTCATTAGCGTAGCGCTTTATCCGTCTAGTAGTATCCATTTCAATATAGGGAACCGAGTTGTAGCTCTGAAAAACAGCACAATGAAAGCAACACTTAGCGCTTGTTAGACAGCACATCTATCCGTGATAATTGAAAAAATGTCTATGTCAATAGCTAATACAAACAGACTGATTTTTGGAGTGTTTCCTAGTGTTTCTTAAAAATTTGTGGGCATGTCTAGAGTAGGAAGGCGTGGGTTTTGAATGATTTTTCATACAAAAATTTTTTTAATTACAATTTCTTGGTTTATTCATATTCGAGAAATTTATATTTTCTTTTATGTTTTCTTGCTTGGAGTTAATTATTAGGGTCTACTATGGATGTACACAAGTTACAAAAAATGAGGATGAACGCTAGCTGTTGTGAAATGCATTTCACGACGATTTCCGGACGATAGCAGTCCGGAAATCGTCTGGAAATCGTTCGGAAAATAGTCCATTTTCACAATTTCCGGACGGCTCACATCCTGAAATCGTCGTGAAATGCGTTTCACGACTGCTAGCGTTCAGGACCGCCACTAATACGTTCGGACGGCTCCCGAACGGACTTTAGTTCACTAATAACTTCACTAATTGCGTTCGGAAACATCACTAATAGGCGTTCGGACGCGTTCAGAAACGTTCTGACGCGTTCGGAAACGTTCGGACGAGCGCCCAAACGCATCCGAACGTAAAAAGTATGGTTTTTCTGTTCGGCGGTTTTTTTATATTTCTGTTCGGTAGTTTTTTGGGCTCACCCTATAATCAATACAAAATCACATTCAAATCCACTCAATTTGTAATTTAACACACGAAAAACCTACAGTATAGCCATTAGCCAATGAGTAATCCCCTCCACGTGAAGACGACCTATATCGGTCATAGGTGCTTGGCATTTTCCAGTCATATGGAGTATTCAAACTGCTAACATAGCTGTCAACGCGAGAGAGACGACCACCACCTAGATAGAGGTCGACATTTCCACGAGAGCTAGAAATTTTTTTTTATGGGTAGACTAATTTTTGAACTTACGCAGATCGGCTAAGAGAATCATAGCCGAGTGAGCCACGGCTATAGCTTCTGGCAAGATCATAGTTTTTGGAGCCGGAATAATCGAGGAAGGAGACGAAAGAGCTGGAGCGTGATGGAGGCCGGCTGTATTCACGGGATGGTGGGGTAGAGTATTCTCGAGAACGGATTGGTGCCGGAAGAGCGGATGACATTCTAAAAATACATGGTGGCCCAGAAAAAAATGGAATTTTAGGATTTTACTTTTTTCTCAAAAATCGAATTTTAGCTCAAAATTGAATTTTTACTCAAAAATCAAATTTTCGCTCAAAAATTGAATTTTTGAAAAAGATTTGACGATGCCCCCATCGGGCAATGAAATTCTCTTCCATACCTGTAATAATTGCTAGACGAGCGTTGAGACCTCATAGCACTTCGGCGTTCACGAGTCCTTGATCTAGATCGTTCCAACAATCGCGAAGTTGAATACAAACTGCTCGAGAACGGTCCC
>JAQGBS010002465.1:0-13128 GCA_034698545.1 Acrobeloides obliquus | reverse complement strand
ATGTCAGCTGGATTTTAATGCATGGTTAGTTGATATGAAATTAGAGATTTTCTTAAAACTAGCTTCACTCGAAAAAAGATAAAAACTGGCTAAAATGAGAAATATGACAAATTTGTTTAAAGAGATAGTCTACTCGAGGAAATTTGAGTGTAAAAAGTTTTTCTGAAAATTCATAATTTTTGAGTACGTTTTGAGAAATTATAACGTTAGTAGAACAAGACCTTAACAGAAGGAGACCTTTTAATAAAACCTTTTGTATGTATGACTTTCTAAGAAAAATTTTTATTGACGTAATGGTTGTAATATTAAAATAAATTGTTATATAGGATAAGAAATGGCATCATAAAGGAGAAGAAAGATGAAAACATAAAAATAGGAAAGCTTGATTTCAAGACATAAAGAACCTATATCTAAAACCTATCTCTGTTTCTCTGATTTTACAGATAATTAAGAAGTTTTTATGAATTTTTGAATTCATAGTAGTCTGGTTATTAAAGCGAAAATACATAAATTTCTATCTTGAAAGAATTCTTAAAAATTACAAACATTATTTTCAAGAGCGCATCGAAAAATGATATTCGGTCTAAAAATTTTTAAGAAAATTTTCTTAGTTTTTAAAATAACGAATGTAAAACTCAGAGATTTTGGGGGTTTCTCGGAGTCTTATCTGCAAGGCACTGACCTTTTATTTCACCCAAAAGCGCAACAGATTTTCATCAGGTCCACGCAATCGGTCTCGAACTTTTATTTCCGCCCAACACGCAATGGATTCCCGCAGGTCTTCGCGATCGGTCTTGTGTAGTAAACGTTACCACGTCTCTAAATTCTCGTGACGCTGAACTAAATGGTCTAAAAATAGGAAATAAATGCGGGTGCAAACCCGATAAAAATATAAAAACTGAAACTTTCTTTATTCAATTTATACCACCAAACAACCACAATATTGCACCAAAGTAAAACGGAACTTATGCACTTCGGCCTCCCCAAATTCGCATAAATCAAACACTTTGGGGAGGGGGCGGAACTGCACTGATCAGTGCAACTCAGACCCCCCAAATTTTTGGGGGTCCGAAGTGATAAATTCCCAAAGAAACTTATGCACTTCGGACCCCCCAAAAATTTGGAGGGGGGAGTCCGAACTGCATTGATCAGTTCAGTTTGGCCCCCCCCCTAAATTCGCATAAATCAAACAAAATGCAACAAAATGTTTGATTTATGCGAATTTGGAGGGGGGGCCGAAGTGCATCAGTTCCAGTAAAACAGGAATCAAAAGTGGCAGAAAATTGTCTTTGCTAAATGTACGTTTTCATGACAATTTTCTGAACACAAAAACGCAAATAACAATTGCCAAAAACAAAGAATCGAGTTTTTACACCCAATCGACAGCGCCCACAAAAAACCTTCCTTTAATAGTTTGAAAGAAAAATAAGATATAGTTGGAATTTAATAAAAAGGGTTTTCGTTGTAATATATATATAAATTCAACACCATAACTAGATTATTGATTTTGTTGTGGCGCATTCTTTACACGAATTTCTCAAATTTCCCGAGTAAACTGTCCCGTTAAATAGATGTGCACTTCCAGGTCATTCTCGAAGGGTGCAACTCAAACTTCAAAGTGCTATTTCTCAGCAATCATAAAATATTTTTGGAGTGGGTCTTTTAAAAAAATATTCTATGCATCAGAAGGAATATTTTTTTTTAAAACCCCCCATCCAAAAAACTTTTATGGTTGCTGAGTTATAGCACTTTGAAGTTTGAGTTACACCCTTCGAAAATAGATCTGAAAGTGCACCCCCTCTTTTAAAAAACTTTATGACTTCTATAAAACTTTTAGGAGATACACCCATAGTTTATCTCATTTTGAACAAATCATTACGAAATGCTGTTCTTTGTATGGTATGTGATCTCTTTAAATTTAATTACCTATTTATGAATTTAGCTTCGAGTGAAAAATGCTATGAGTAGAATAGATGAACATGTCTATCAAGTACCCTTGCCGAATAACAGAGTTGCAAATAATTCAATTTATTGAAATAATCAAATTTATGTATCATAAAAAATAAATAAATCGCTCAAATTAAAAAAAATCAACATTAGCCCAAGTCTCTAATTATTTCTTTTTATTCATAAAGTCCAAGTTGATTTTCTCAACGTGGAAATTAGGGATGTAATGTATACCAAAATTTTCCGTATCTTATTCAAAAAGAAAATAAGAAAAAAGTGGAAAACTTGTTTAAAAAAATTAAAACTAGATTTTATTTGTAAAAAAATCACTATTTATCCCTTGGTCCCCCAAGAGGTTTTTCTTTAAAAATTTATTTAAGCCAACTATCCAAGCTCTTTATATTTGTGTCGCATTTTTCATAGCCTCGTTGGTTTATGTTTTTATGTAACTCTTTGAAGTCTCAGAGTTCATTATTATTATGGGGTATGTCTGCTCGATTTTAATGCATGGTTAGTTGATATGAAATTAGAGATTTTCTTAAAACTAGCTTCGCTCGAAAAAATATAAAAACGTGCTAAATTGAGAAAATAAGAAAAATTTATTTAAAGAGACAGTTTACTCGGGTGTAAAATTTAAAATACACGCACTAACCTTTACTCTTGCACCAAATCTTGATAAACGTCTAATATTCAATTCGAGATCGGTTTTGTTCGGAGATTCTTGAGGCAAAATGTCGTAAGGAATACTTTTGTCAAAAATCTAAAAATTGAAATCAACTTTTAGGCCCTCTTAGCGTAAGAAATAGCAGTGCGGGTTCAGCGACTCAAACGAGTAACATAAGTAAAACTTTCATAAAATTCTTTTATTTTTGATTTCAAAACATCCACAAACATACAATTAACAGTAAACGACCAAATTAGGCAGAAAATTGTCTCAGGATTATCAGGCCTTAATTTTCTAATAATTATGAGATTCAAAACCACTACGAAATAAACTATCTGCAAAAACTTGTAATTATGATAGTCGATAATCGACTAATGTTGCCATCAAAATTTTCTTCTATGACAACAAGTACAAGTTTATGTTTACAGCTTAAGTTACTTTTAATTCTTTCTTGATTTTTTATTGGTTCTATTAATGTTGAGCTTGTGGACTTATATTTTCGATCGAACAGAATGGGAACTTTTATTTAGCAACTGTTCCACTAAAAGTGCAGACGAATGGAAAGCTGAAAGCAATCCAAATATTCCTATAGCACTTTTATACATATTTATGGGCATATTTTTTGAGGTATAGTCATTTTTTAGGTCGATTTCTATGCTATTTTTAGATTCTTTATATACCCATCATGCTAGCTATGAAAAAACAGGAATTCATCCAATATTCTTGCTATAAATTTATGTTTCAACTTTGTATAATTGATATATTAGCGCTACCATTTATTGCAATATTATCGGGCGTACAAACTGCATTCGGTTTACATTTTTGCACCAATCCTCATCTTTTCTATATTACAGGGACTATAGGAACATGTAAGATTACAAATCATACAAGTTGTCTAGAGTTACCCTTAGATTTCCTATACTTGCTAGCATAGTTTACCAGTAGGGGGATACACCGGGCCCTCAGGGTGGATGGATGAATGGCCTTTCAGCGGAAGGTCCGAGGATGAGTGATGAGGGGGTACTGTACCCCCCCCCCCCTTGGTAACGTATGCTTGCTAGACTTACCCTTACAGATTTATGATAAACCTTTTAAGGTAAGTCTAGCAAGCATAGGTTACCAAGGGGGGTACATTATCCCCCTCACCACTCATCCTCGGACCTTCCGCCTTTGTAGTCATTCATCCATTCATCATGAGGGTTCGTGTACCCTCCCCCCTTAAAAATCTTAAGGGTCTTAGGTTTCCTATTATACCCTTTTTGGCATTTTATGTTGGCATGCTAATGTTTTTTTTAGCTTTTTGGTATGCAGCCTCTCTAACCAGCATTTTCTTAGCATTCAACCGACTCCTTGAAATAACTTGGCCAAAAGCCGCTGAACTTTTGTTTGAAGGAAAGTGTTTCTTTTTATGGCCTTTTATAACTCTACTTTATATACTTTTGCACAATTTTACTCTATTTAATGGTGTATACAGCGTTAAATATTATGCATATTTTTTAGACCCTTTTGTCGGAATTTCAAATTTAGAATCTATGTCACAGGTATATGGTTGTGAATTTTCCGATTTATTAAGAGTTTTTGAAACTTATTAAATTTACCGTCTTCTCTATAAGGCCCTAAAAAACTGCGCCTAAGTCTAAGAAACCAATCCTTAACTTCAAGAAGCGCCATTATCTAAACATCTGAGTCTAAGCCTTAGACCTAAGACTAATTAGCAGGGGGTGATAAATCGAATAAGTACCGAAGTTTTAGTTTTTGGACGTTACTTTTTATAAGATTCACAATTTGACAGTGGCATTTTTACTGGTTTTTATTTATATCATGATTTATGTGGCTTGCAGGCTCAAATATGGCTCGGTAATGAAAGGAAATTTTACGAAACATCAAAAATTGGTATGATTCAAAGAAAATAAAATTCATTAAAGCCATTTTAAGTTGACAATGCAAGCTCTTTGTATTTGTGTTGAATTTTGCGTTGGCTCTTTGGCCTATGTTTTTGTGCAAATGTATGCGTCTTCTGAGATTATTATTGTTATCGGGCATGTATGCTGGATTTTAATACACGGTAACGTCTTTTTTTATGAAACTGAGTCGAAAGCAAGATTGCATCTGTCAAAAAGAAAACAAACAAGGAAACTTATCAAAAGCTATGATGAAAAACATTTAGGTGGGACGGTTATTTTTCACATTATAAATCGAAAAAATAACCTTTTTAAATTTCTCAATCTTCTAGAATTCCTTTAAATACATAATTTTATAGGAGACACACCACTTGTTTATATAGTTCTAAACAAGTCATTAAGAAATGCTGCTTTTCGAAAGGTTAGTCGACTATTTGGTACTAGTCGATTTATTGTACTTCAGATTAACGACCACAAATGACAGGGTTCTGAGGTCGAAAATTTTTTTTTAAATCAAGCATTTTAAGGGTAATTTTATGCGAGAAATCGATTTCGCGCATTCCTAAAGCGTGAAAGCGAATACTTTTCGTGAAAATGAGCCTTTTATACATCAATCAGACTAAAACAGCTTTCACACTTTGTCGATGCGTGCCATAAAAATTGAAAAAAATCACATGATTAGAAAAGGCTTATTTTCACGAAAAGTATTCGTTTTCACGCTTCGGAAATGTGCGCAATCGATTTCTCGTATAAAAATACCCTAAAATGCTTAATTTTGAAAAAAAATTTCAGACTTCAGCACCATTTGCGGTCGTTAATCCGAAGTAGTACCGACTATTTTTATTGAAAAAATTACATTATCTCAAAGATTAGAGCCCAAGAAACAAAGCAATTTCATTTCCTAGCGAAAACACAATTTATTATAGGTGAAATCATTCAGTTAATTACATAAAGCTATACTAAAAATAAAAAGTTTTAAAGCCTATAGTTCCATTTTTAGACTAATCATGTTACATTGTTACATTAATCTAATAATGAAAGGATTTTATGATCAGTCTTGTTGTAAAATAGTACTAGTATCTTGAGAGAAATTTTCAAAATAAAAAATAACAGAAATGAGACGAACTCCTAATATAGTATATCTGTATTGTTTGTTGGAAAAATAAACTTTGCAATATGAATAAATTTTTGAATTATTTTCGTATTGATATTTGAAAAAGTCTGTTTATTGAAACGAAAACTCGACTAAATCCTAAATAAGGAATTTTTGAAATTTTTTTAAAGAGCGACACAAAAAACATAAGATCCCAAAAATATCGTAAATCTGAAATTTTGATTTTTGGGATAATGGGGCTTAAAAATCTAAAAGGTGGAAAATCGATTTTTTCGATAGAATTTTATATTAAGAGCTTTGAACCGCATTCGAGATTTTTGGCGTGCTACCGATTTCCGATGTCAAACGGTGTTGTTATAGTAGAGATGCCGGTTAACGCTTAATTAGCATAAAAGGTCATTTCTTTCAAAGATCACATCTCGACCAGAGATGAAGCTCTTTGAGAACGTCAGCATCAGAAATAAGGTTTTCATTTTAATACTCGGACCATTCAAATATGCAAATTTCGACTAAGAAAAAGGGCAATTTTTAAAAGTACGACTGCGCCGAACGGGGCACCAAACGGGGCATCGAACACGCCAAACGGGTCCCAATTAGGCTTAGGCCTATGCCTATGCCTAAGCCTAGGACTAACAAGGGACCTTCAAGGTCTGAGAAACTCAGATTTTTTTGTGACCTAGCTTAAAAGTTAGGAAAAAATGTGGAAAAAATGAATATAATAGTCGCTTGATTGATTGGGTATAAATTTTTTGAGCTATGGGGTCATAAAGTTGCAAAATTTTTCGATTTTTACTTTGTGCAAAAAAATTTGGCTACAAGTGGGATTCGAACCTGGCCCCTGTAGACACAAAACAAATGGGTTGCCACTGCACCAGAGAGGCATGTTGATATAGAGACATTTTTAAAAACCAAGTGATAGCGTTTTTTTTTTAAATTATGCACTTAAATGATTGTTTTAAACATTTTAAAACAAAAATATTTAAATAAAACTATAATAAAACTATAATTTAAATATTTTTGTTTTAAAATTTTAAAAACAATCATTTGAGTGCATAATTTAAAAAAAACGCTATGACTTGGTTTTTAAAAATGTCTCTACATCAACATGCCTCTCTGGTGCAGTGGCAACCCATTTATTTTGTGTCGACAAGGGGCCAGGTTCGAATCCCACTTGTAGCCAATTTTTTTTGCACAAAGTAAAAATCGAAAAATTTTGCAACTTTATGACCCCATAGCTCAAAAAATTTATACCCAATCAATCAAGCGACTATTATATTCGTTTTTTCCACATTTTTTCCTAACTTTTAAGCTAGGTCACAAAAAAATCTGAGTTTCTCAGACCTTGAAGGTCCCTTGTAAGTCTATTCCTAAGCCTAAACCTAGGCCTAAGCCTAGGCCTATTCCTATGCCTAAGCCTAGAATATTTGACTCAGTCAAATATGCCTGTAACAGATACATAAAGTTTCATTGGATATCTATTCTCGACTAGCACCGATTTAAACCCCTAACGCTAAAACAAAATTTGTAGAAGGCGATGAGAGTGGAAGAAGATTGATAACAAAATCATGGGTGCAGCTTTCAAAAAATTTATTTCACTTTTTACCCCTAAGATAAAAAATCGGTTATACCCATCATAGGTCGGCAGAGGGGAGTCTCCTCCTGACTCACGCACTCATGGGCCCCAAATTGAGGAGGAGAACACCTCATGAACCCAGCCAAACATATGAGGTGGTCCATAAAAATTAGGTGTCAGAAGACTACCTCAAGCTAAAAAAAGGTCTATTTTTTAAAATCTTAGCCAAATTTAATGAGGTGGTGGGGGGACCACCTCATCCGGAGTCCTCTCCCCCCCCCCACCTTGCCGACCTATGATACTCATGAATATAAACTATCCCCCAGGATGATTTTTGTGATGTTTTTCGTCTGCTTGGGTGGTTGGTTGAAAATCTTCCAAGATTTTGTCAAAATTACCCTGGTCCCCTCTCCCCTTATGATTTTTTTCTCAAAATTTTAACAATTTCTGGTGGGTGATGGGGGAGGACCGTCCTTCCTACTGGATATGGTATGTTAGCGATACAGAATTTAGTGTAAAAACAAAAACTGCTCCATTTTTCAGCAAATTAAAAATGCCAAAAATTAGCCCTTAGCCAGCGAATAAAAAATACACTTTTTGCACAATTTCAAAAAGGACAAAGTTAAGAGCCTCCGGTCCATTTCCCATTGCGAATTTCAAGTTTACTCAACTGGCCATTCACCAGCTATGCAAACATGACAAATGAGTTACACGAGAAAGAAGTGAAGACCAAGTGCTATTATTATTGTTCCTACACAAGTTAAAACACGAGAGAAAAATGCGTGCTAATTGTTTAGTAGATGGTACGAACATGTCTTCTTCAGCTTGTAAATATGAACTTTATTCAAGAAAAAAATCATAGAATGGTCAACAAAAAACGTGGTCATAGGCCATTCCAAGTTACAGTTTTTGATAGCTCATAGTTAAGTGGTTAGGATGTCAGATGCCTACACTGAAGGGACTGGTTCGATTCTGCTCGGAGCAATTTCTTTTTGCAACCTTCAAAATTGATGAAAATTTTTGGTATTTTTATGCGAGGAACACGATGATGATATTATTTTTCATCCTAACCATTTGACTATGGGCTTACAAAAATTTTGAACCTGGCGCAGAAACTCCAGTTTCTTGTTCTATTAGGTTGGCAACTAAGTTTTGAGCCCTCCTCGTAAAAAATTAAATTTATTCAACAAAATCATCAACAAAACAACATAACAATATTATTAAAAATATTCTCTATCAGATTCGATCACTTTCTGCAACTGCTCCTCAAGTTGGTGGATGCCACTGCGGTACTAATGTCAGTCCTTAGACGAGAAAAAATTCAGTAAGTGACTCACGCATCTCTTCGCAGGTTTCCCTCGAAAAAAATCTTTGAATGCCAGGAATGAGAGTGTTATGAGGGGAGAGTTGAGCTAGAGAATGCTTTCGTAGTTAGTTGTTTTTGTATTAATGTCCCCTCCCTAATTAACCCTCAAATAAACAGTATTATTATAAGTATTGCATTACTCTAATTAAGTGCACCCACGTATATACCTAATGCCTAGTTGTATAGGTTAGTTTTTATAGGTTAAACAGCTTTGATGGATTCTGGTAAACATCTTTGTCGAAACGGAAAGTTCCTTAGGGCTTCCACTAGACACTATCAACGGTCTAGGACAGTAACACCACTCTCACGAGTCTCCGAGAGATCTCCTATTATCTGGGATGTTACACTGCAAAATAAAATATTTATGTTACATAAAAAAATATCTTTTGTTACAAGAAAAAATATTTACGTTACAGAAAAGAACATAGGTGCACAAGTAAGGTGAGGATAATTTCCCTCAAGTACGAAATGTTTTTGAAAACGACATGTTTTTGACCTTTTTTGGTCGCCAAACGTAAAAATTTCGTATTTTTGGTAAAAAAACATGTCGTCTCGGGCCAAATTATGACATATTTTTTGCATTTTTGCCCCCAATACGACGACATAGGGGGACAGTCCCCTTCCTCATTGTGCACCTATGGAAAAGAATATCTTACGTTACAAGAAAAAATATTTATGTTACAGAAAAGAATATTTTACAGGAAGTCACAAAATTACAGGAGGTCACAAAAAAAGTTACAGGAGATCAAAAAAATTTTTTCGGAACTCGGGACTTGCGCCAATCGATTTCTCGTGCCCGAAAACCCCAAGTACCAAAAATCAGCCAATTTGGAGGAAAAATTTTCGAAAATAGGGCCTTAAGCGACACTCCCCTTTAACATTTCCAAATATCAATAATAAAGCCCCAAAAATGCGAAAATCTAGAATTTTGATGAAGAAAATTTGAATCAAGGTTCATTTCTATTAACTGGGCTTCGACTAGATTTCGTCCACATACTAGTTGGATTGGTAATTGTCATAACCGCATTGGCTTGAACAGTGACCAACTTAAATTGAGGAATCTTCCCGCAACAATAGAGCTTGAACATATGGAGTCGAATTTTTCTAAAAATTTGTGTAATTCTGCACATTTGTTATTAGCTTACTTATTCACCGTGATATAGAGAAATGGATGATATCCTTGTTCAAACACCAAGAACCATAGCTGAAATAATTGGCCAATTTCCGTGGATGCGCAAACATAATAAAAGAAGATTTGTGAGGAAGTTTTGATAACACATGGAATGACGGTTAAGAGCAAGAGCCTCCATTCGTTAGAAGACATGACCTTGGTGCCACCTTGACGTTTCTAAATAGAAAGAATTTTAAGACACGAAAATTTCAAAAATTTTCGATTTTCGCTTCAATGACACACTCTTATTTCTCTGAATCAGGGTAAAGAAAGCATTTGTAAGATTCAGGAGTGCACGCAATTTTCTCGATTTCGTGATCATGATACCTTAGAAAATATGATCCAGAAACAAATTACATAGATGAGAACAGATCCCATTAATGTTCCGATTTGAAAATAATGAATAATCGATCCAAGTACCCACACTGGTCTACCACGATTATTTGGGCATCCAACTCTATGCTCAAAATTGAGCACGGATATATCCGTGCCATGAAGAACGCTTCCTACTGGCTCTTTAAAAGCGGAAATTGGGATGATGTTGAGTGAAATCAAGAACAAGGTAGAGCCATACATTAATAGAGCGGATACCTAAACATTTTCTAAAGAGTTCAAATTTTTTTTACTAACATTTGCAAAGCTTTTTTCAGAAAGACACAACGATATTCTCGAGATGGCAACAAATCGGTTGATCGCAAGGGCAAATGTCATGATGTTGGTGGGCAGAAAGCCGACGTCGTCTATTGTAGGAGAAAAGATCTAAAAACTTGTTATTCACTAGGAAATTGGCTTGCACTTACCCATCCTACACCAAAAAGAGATTCCATGGGATTCCAACCGAAAACCATCAACCAACACGATACCGACCAGTCCAATACAGCATAAAGATCCATCACACCCAAATGAAAAATCAGCTTATAACAACCATTACCCCAAAACTCATTTTTACGTATGAGAATCTAGACTTTTGTCTTTTTTATTATTATTTTTAGATAAAACTTACCCATAATACACTAATATACGGTATCAACGTACCATAATACCATATAAACATAAATATGCCTATAATCCTATAGTTAGGCTTTAGATAATCTACGACTAGATTATTAGAGATAACTGTTGAGTTTTCCATTTTCGATGTAAGAATAACAATTACATGCTCACGTACTACCTTATATAGGCAGTACTTGTTTTGATCGCTATGAGCAAAAACTAGCTAATTATTAGTCTTTGTCTATGTTTTTACTTTGATTGTACATCACGATTCGCCGTTTCCAAGAGTAAAAGTGAGACTAACGAGAAAAATGAGTTAATTCGTAGGAGCATTTAAAGGAACCATTTATATACAAAAACAGGCTTTTATATAAATTTATTAAAAATGTGTTTTTGACACATGTATAGGGTTAAAATTAAGCAAAAATTGATTTTTGCTGCTATTTTTTGCATAGGACCTCGAAAAGTGGACAAAATTGTGAAAAATCAATATTTGGAAAATTTTTAGTATATTTAACGTAAAATTTCATTTTGAGCTTAAAAATGACAGATATTGTTTTGGCCATAACTTTTGAACCTTTATCCAAATGGCATGGTTTTTGTGTCATTTTTTAGCTTATAAACGGAGCTAAAAAATGACATCAAAATCACCATATTTGAATAAAATGTTCAAAAGTTATGCCCAAAACACTAAGGAGACAACAAAATAACACATATAAAAAAGAAACCATCGAGAGACAGCGGGAGACGAGTTGATTTCAACAAATGTTTTTTTTATAGTAAGTACTAAGGACCTAGTTTTTGTTTTTACATTAAAAATTCTATTTGACGGTTAAAAGTAGATTGGACGGTACAAAATCGATTAGACGGCACATGTGCAATAGAGTCAAAAAAAGTTTTAAAAAAAATGCAATTTTCTCGGGTTTCCTGAGCTTTTTACACCAAAGGGTTTAATGAAGTTTATTTGACATGCTAAAACGCTCAGGGAACCCGAGAAAACGGCAATTTTGAAAAGTTGTTTTTCAAAAGTGCATTTTTTCGGGTTTCCTGTGCGTTTCAGTATGTTAAATAAACTTTTTTATATAGGCAGTGCGGCTATTATACATTTGCCCTTTCAACATTTGCCCTTCAACATTTGCCTTTCTTAAATTTCAACGTTTGCCCTTTGTTGATGGTCGAGGGTTCGATCCCGCTAGGGTTGAAATTTTTTTTGAATCAATGTTGAAAGGGCAAATATATAATAGCCGGCAGTGCTTGTTTTGATCGTTATTCGCAGAAACTAGCTAATTGTTGGGTTTTGTCTACGTTTCTACTTTGATTATGGGCATAAAAGAAGAAGTATTATCAACCATATCCGATCCGTTGAGAAGAAAAATGAAGTGTAACCAGCGGGGAAATGCTGTGGCACCAAAAACAAAACATATGAACTGACAACAGAGTTCTTCTTCTTGTAAATGTGAAATGACAAGCTACGAAGCATAACTTTGTAGCGAAAAATAAAGTCAATATTTGGAAGCCTCCAAGGCTACCAACACTACCTTTTTCAAATGTCTAATTAATAGAAAAGGTTGCAAAAAATATCTTTTTTATAGCTCATATATATTTTATTTAAAAAATAGGCGATATAACATCACTTAATATAACGGTTTATGAATCCATAGCTACTCGACCTGTTAACAATTATTGTTACAATACGGTCTTGCTTTGCAAAACTCTTGCACTGACAAATCGGTCAGTTGTTTCTTGGCTGCATCATAGTCACACGCTCCTTGTAGAGCTACTGCAGAACGAGCTTGAGCAAGACTTCGTGCAGCGGATGAGTGAGCCGTCGCTGAAGGCGCAGAAGTACTGTTCGAGCTTCCTCCTAAAAAATATCTTTTGAACTATACGCAAAAGATGTCCCTACCAAGATTATCACAGATATCCGCTAGAATCTCGTCCAAGAAATCAAACGTGGTTGCATTATAGGCACGTGCTGGGTCACCAGCAACCTCAACTAGCTGAGCATAGTCGACACCAAAGCCAACTCCGACCGCGAAGACCGTGATTCCCTTGCTAGCGGCTGTTTGTTGAGCCCCAGCAACGTTACTGGAATCTTGGCCGTCGGTGATGACTATCATGATATCCGGTGAGTTTGCACGATTTCCAGCTTGGTCGAAGACTTGATCGATTGCTAGGGTCATGCCGGATTCGATGTATGTTCCTCCACCGGTATAAGGAGTTTGGACGATAGCGGCTTGCACCGAAGCGGTGTCCATATAGTCTGCGAGACCGAAGATCTTAACAGCATAGTTGCTGAAAGTGACTAAGCCAATATGGGACTGCTAAAAATTGAGTATAGTCATAAAAAAATTAAAACACTACGTCATCATTTGGCCCAATGGTGATATTTTGGACTA
>JAQGBS010002464.1:0-13129 GCA_034698545.1 Acrobeloides obliquus | reverse complement strand
TTAATTTTTCCAAAAATGTTTGTAAAACTATTTAAAAAGAATGTTTCTTGTTTTAAAATTGCATAAATAACTTTAAAGTGTTTTTAAACTAAATCCAACACGTTTTAACACTTTTTTTCATTTGTCGCAACTTTTTGCACAGTTTGGTCAGCCGTAACAAAGATCAGAAGAAAATCTCATAAAAATAAAGCTGTCGAGCTGAACCGTGAATAATAAAAAGTTCATTGAAACAAGCTCCTGATTCAATAAAAAGTTGTTTATTGAAACGATTGATCAAATAATGCAAAATTTAAACTTGTTTATCGATTTTTGCGGAAAACATTGACTTTCCATTCGGGATGCATAAGTTACAAAAAGTGACAAACCTTGGCATAGATCGACAGGGCAGATGCCAGTTGGTGACATAAAATCTCTGCCAGTTTGTGACATTTATGTCACCAACTGGCCATTGGAGAAATTGCTAGTTGGTGACATAAATCTATGTAAGCAACAGATAGTCCAATTTCTAAAGAAAAATATTTAATATCAGTTGGTGACAGAAAAATAAGGTACTTATACTGCATAAGTTATGTACTATCAGCAATTTTTCTGGTCCACCAAGGCCTAGGCTTAGGTTTAGGCTTAAGCCTAGGATAAGCCTAAGCCTAGGCTTAAGCCTAGACCTTGGTAGAGATTTTATGTCACCAACTGGCATCTGCCCAGTCGGCAAGGCGATGGACTCCCTCCTCCCCCCTCAATTTTGGGTCCATGAGTGAGTAGGTCAGGGCGAAACTTCCCCTTGTCGACCTATGTTAAAAATTTTTTATCTGAAATTTATCTGGCCAGAAATATGCAACTTTTGAGCACGAACATAAATTGTACATGGTGACAATGGTGTCTCGGGTGACAAATTTGTCTTTCTTGTCACAATGAACAAAAAATTATCGTGCTCAAAATTCACATATTTCTGGCCGGTGACAAGAATTGTCACTTTTTGTAGATTGTGCACCCTTAGTGAGCGACATCGCAAAAATTTTTGGCAAAAACATTAGAGGGCGAAGGTAATTGTTTTCGATTTTTTCAAAAAATCTTTCACAAATATCACTTTTGTCCTAACTTATGTTTTTTCGCATCGATAGGCGCGCATTTTTTTCGAAAAACACATTTTTAAGCTGAAAATGCGCAGAAAATTTCAATTCTCGACCAAAATATTATTGAAATCTTTGAGCTAACAAAAAGAGCTAACTGCGGCACTTGTTTGTAAGTCAAAAACAAGTGTCGCAGGCGAAAACTTTTTTTATAAAATGCTTGTTTATTAGCTGAAATTGCTCGGAAAATGAAAACTCTGTGTAAAACTTTATTGTGATCAAAATATTGTAGGAAATTACTTCTTTGAATTATCCTATATAGGACCTACAATATCATCATACTACAGATGGTCTGTTCCATTATTTTATTTTTTTTAATTTTTAAATAAAGTTTTCTGCCCTTATTTCTTATTCTTCATCTTCTTTCTTTTTTTCTAAATATAGCAGGATGTGTTTACCAATCTTGTTTCGTATCAGCCTTACCACAAGATTATGAGAAAAAGTGTCTCATAGGTAAGTGACATGCGACACAGCATACTGTATGAAAAACTTTCTTCATATAAAGAAAGTTAATTAGCAAATTGTAGAAAACTCAAGATCGTTTTTATTTGAAAGTTGTTTTCTGTGTTATGTTAATGTGAGCACATGAATGGAAGACAAAAGCTCGGAATGGGAAAAATTTGGCTATTGTTTTTAAAGAATGATTAGTGTTAGGTTTGACGTGTGACATATGATGATAAGAGATAAATATAGGCACATATGGTATTTTCAAAGCTAATGGAAAGGTTGATGAGTGGCAAAAGGAGAAAAAAGTAAAGGAAAAGAAAAAATAAGATTAAAAGCTCAAATTACGTTGCATACAAAAAGTCTACAGCCAAAGTTAAGCAATGCAAAAATTTTGAGACGGTACTGAATTCGAATCTGGGCCTAAATTAGCCAAAAATGAGCAATTGCCACTGAATATGTCTAGTTATGGTTTTGAATTTGTTTGTATATTACAACGAAAACCCTTTTAGTTACATTCCAACTCAATTTTATTTTTCTTTCAAATTAAAAGAAAGGAGTTTTTGTTGTTGGCTGTCGATTTAAAAAGGAGGGAAACTCGGTACGTTGTGTTTTTGCGATTGTATTTGCGTTTTTTTGTGTCCAGAAAGTTGTCAGGAAAGCGTAAATTTAGCAAAGACAATTTTCTGCCGTTTTTGATTGCTGTTTTACTGGATAATTGCCAGTTGGTGACATAAAATCTCTGTTAGTTGGTGACATAGATTTATGTCACCAACTAGCAATTGAGAAAATTTCCAGTTGGTGACATAAATCTATGTCACCAACTGGCAGAGATTTTATGTCACCAACTGGTATCTGCTCGTTTTACTTTGATGTAATATCGTGGTCGTTTTGTGGTATAAATTGAACAAAGAAAGTTTTGGTTTTGATATTTTATCGGGTTGGCACTCGCGGTTATTTCCTTATTTTAGGCCATTTAGTTCAGCATCACAAGAATTCAGAAGCTTGGTAACGTTTACTCCACGAGACCGATTGCGAAGACCTGGTAAAAATCCATTGCGCTTTTGGGTGAAATAGGAGGTTAGTGCCTTCAGTTAGGACCACAGGAAACCCCCAAAACTCTAAATTTTACACACCTCATGATTTTGCCCAAAAGTTTTCAAAAATCCTAATACATTATAATTTTTTTTACAAAAAAATCTAAAGTTTTCCATTTTTTCACCAAAAATTATATTTTTCTTTGTATTCTAAGCTAAAACAAGGTTTTGATCATCCATACGTCTCGGTTATTGTTACTAGGACTGGGGCATTTTTCTCTATAGTTGATATCTGTTATAACATCCGGAGTTTCCGCCAATCTATTAAATTTTGGGGATCAACAAAATGACCTGACTCTTCAACAATTTCTCAAAAAGCCTAATCCACATTATAATTTTTCTTAAAAAGGTTAAAAAATCATATAGAGGGATCATTATAATTTTTAGGTCAACTCAAAAATTACCCCCTCCCCCAAAAAATACTGGCTATGGCACTAGTCGTAGTATCGTTCTCTCAAGGGTTGATTTAAGTAGTAATTCTTTGAGCCTACCACTTCTAGATTTTCCGACTCAGGTACTATTGCTATAGCTCTTGTAATGAGATTTTTTTGTAATTACCTCTAATTGACACTCTAGATTTTTTCATTTTGACCAATTTTTTTATTTGATTTATTTGTTCGATTTTGCTAATTTTCTTTTGAACCAATTTTCATCCAAAAGTTTAAGTGTTCAATATACGTAGTGTTTCTTTTTGTATATCAATGTAAAAACATATATTTTTAGAGAAAAAATGTATATTTTTTCACATGAGCTACATAATGCAAAAGCTCAAAAGTACAACCTTGAACAGACCTGATCTAGTGTGAGAAAATTTGTCTATGTCATAATTTTTAAAGAGCATAGAAAATTGATTCAACCTAGAAAATGATTTAATAATAGAAAAATGATATAAGCATAGAAAAATGATTCAATGGCTTTGAGAAAAATGGATAAAAATTGACGTATTTTGAGAAGGAACCAGTGCAACTCGAAGGCAGAACCGATCAAGATTAGGAATATACAGGGTTTCCCAAAAATGAGTCAATTTTGCGATTTTTTTATTTTTGCCAAAATAACCCTCTAGAGGGTTTTTCTATGCGAGAAATCGCTTGCGTGTATTGCCAGACCTTGAAAACGTTTCCCTGGGATATATTAGCCTATTTTCGCTTCAATACACATATCTCTTCCCTGAATCATAGTCAGTGACGCGTTATCAAGGTTTGGCAACGCGCGCAATAGATTCCTCGCCTAGAAAACCCCTATAGGATTATTTTAATGAAAATTGAAAAAATCGCAAAATTGCCTTTTTTTAGAACACCCTGTACATGTGTCCAAACTGAATGAGCAATTTATAAATAAATCCAAATTTAGGAGAACAAATAAACTAATCCTCTGTTCTATTCTTATCCATTCTTTTTTTGATATTCTATTTTGTCTTCTTCACCTACATGTTGTCTTCTTCGCCTACACTTTTGATTTTATATAAGGGAGCTAGCAAAATTTCTTTAAAAGTAATTCTTAGCATGTTACAAAAATAAATTTTGTACCCCGAAGAAGACTAAAAGATGATATGTTTTCCATTCTTAATTCCATCTCTTTCCGGAACGACAACTTTTTTTGAAAATAAGATTTCTTAATTAAACACAATTTTCATTAATTTACTAACTTAATTTTTCTCAACGTGACTTTTTATAGTCTAATAACAACAATTACAGGGTGCTTCAAAAAGGGATTTTGCAGTTTTTTTCAAAATTTTTCATGTTTTTTAATTTTCACCAAGACATCTCTATAGGTGGTTTTTCTATACAAAGAATCGATTGCACACATTGCTAAAACTTGAAAACGCTTTCCTGACAATTTTCACCTTTTCGTCCCTGCCTGAATCAGGGCAGAGGCGAAAAGGTGGTACCACTTACCACCCATGGATGGCACCATCTTTTTGCCTCTGCTCTGATTCAGGGAAGAGGGTTGTGTATTATAGCGAAAATAGGCTAATAATGGATCAGGGAAGCGTTTTCAAGGTTCAGCAATGCGTGAAATCGATTCCTCGCATAGAAAACCACCTACACCTATAGGGAATATTTTGGTGAAAATTTAAAAACTTGAAAAAATCGTAAAAGTGCCCTTTTTTGGGACGCCCTGTATAAAGCCGACTTTAATTGTAAAATTTCAAAAATAGATTTTTAATGAACTTTTATTGGTGTAGGTGTGCAGATGTGTATCAAAAAGGAAACCTTATAAGCTAGAAACCTTATAAATTATGAATAAACAAAGTATAATTGTTGACTAGAAATAATTCTAAGTAAAAATAGATTTCGGCTTAATTTAAGGAGCCTTCTATTTTTGATTGTTAAGTTATTTTTAGTTTTTAACATCGACCCTCCCCCCCCATTCAACCCATATGTAAAAATTAAACTCATATGAACTTTTTCGATTCAATAAATCACCAATTTTCATACCGGAGGTTGGTCATGGTGAAAATGATGCCAAAAAAGTGAAATTTTTTGAAAAATGTTATGAGGCTAATTTTTTACTAATTTTTTGGATTTTTGCCAATTTTTTCATTTTAACCAATTTTTTGATCTTGACCAATTTTTGACGCAGTATCAAATAAGCCGACTGTCCGATCTGGCAAGTTAAGCAACGTTGAGATAGCCAGGTTCGATCCTATTAGTTCAATCTTTTGACTTTCAATAAAGTAATGATAGGCAAAAATTCGGCAAGGTCGAATTTATCATAATTTTCTTGAAAATAAAAAATTTGACCCTAGCAGGATCGAACCTGGTTGTCTCAACGTTGCTTAACTTGCCAGATCGGACAGTCGGCTTCTTTATGCACTGCGCTCTGGGGCCTGTTGCTTAGTTCCGGATGTCGGATCTCGGAAGTTGGTACCGGAGATCGGAAGTAAAAACTTTCGACTTTCGGTTCCGATTTGGAAAATTGCACTAAATTGGAACCGGAAGTTTTTACTTCCGGTTCCAGAACTAAGCAACAAGCCCCTGGGCTTGCAAAATTTTGGAGCTCTTGCGGAGAATGGGCTATAAAAAATATGTACCTTCATTCTTTTTTGTTCCCATGGAAAGCATCGACGTCAATGCTAATCTAGACAAAATTGGAAAATTGTTAGCTATTTTTAACTTCTACGAAGTTATTTTGAGTGCACTACATGTTCCGCTTTATGTTTGGACGTGAACTTGTTAACTGTTATTTTAGTCTCTTTTATTCTATACTTGCATGATTAAAAGATGGGGGTTCCCTACTAATTTTTCATTTACTTTTTGTCATTCATTTCTTACCTTTCAGTTTCTAAATCCGTAACACGCTACACACATGCAACACTTTCGTGAGAGCCACACGTGAAAATTTCCACTACGTAAGCATTTTCTTACTTATTGTTTCGATTAAAATTTTTTTGAAGCTCGAACTTTTGTCTCGCGTGGAAATTGTTATTTTAAAAACTTAACACTTCGCCTACACTGTTTTCTAGCATTTAGCTGTAAGACAATTCTTAATGTCGTGGCAGGAAAATCCTGGGAATTCTCGATTTTGCAGGATTTTGACGAAGCGGATAATCTTATTAGATATATTAATACCCCACGCAAACTCCAATTTGGCCTTTTAAAAGCTTTTTCGTCATGATGACACATTGTTGTTCGCTCATAAAATAGAAAATAACAAGAAGAAGTTAAACGATGTATAAGAAATGTCAAAACTAAACACAACAAATGAAGAAAAAACTCGAACACTATAACAAAAAATGAAAATTATACATAATCTAATGTAAAAATAGAGGTCATAGCCACTTTTCAAGAAAAAAATTATGGGTGGGGGTCACGTCTCTAACTCTGTAATAGCCTATTTTTGCTTCAATACACAAATCTCCTCCCTGAATCAGGGTCAGTGAAGCGTTTTCAAGGTTCGGAAATGCGCACAATCGATTCCTAGCATAGAAAAACCCTCTTTTTATTTTGATAAAAATTAAAAAAATTACAAAAATGCCCTTTTTTGGTCACCCTGTAAGAACTTTAAACAATAGAAGATATGCAAAAGTAGCTATTCTTAGTTTCTAAGATTAGAAATGTTCTGGAATGAAAGGAGTCTAGACTGATGAAGGTTAATTAAATCATTCATACCAACCTTGTCGCTTCAGAATATAGGTCTTATTGGGTTGATCAATAAATTCCAGGCTCCTCATAATTGTATCGAAAAAGAAGAAAACCTTGAATTTTCATTTGAGAATCTTCTTTTTCACGTTGTAATTTTACAGTCAGCTCTCGATTTAGTAGCATCTCGATTTAGTGAACCCTACCGAGAATTTTTCCTCAATACGACCACGCAGGGATGCATTGCAAAAGTATAAATACAGTCAAACTCGATTTAGTGATACCCTCCATACATTACCAACAGAAGGGGACTGCCCGTCTCCCCCTCATGTAGCTAGCATCGAGCCAAAATTTAAAGATTCATATAGCCTCGGAGTGGCGAAGCTGAGTTGAGACTTTGATTCCAAGGCTATATAGCCGAGCCTTGGGATATAACCCAAAACATAAAAAATGGGTGCCGACCTTTTTTTGGTCGACACCATATAGCCTCAAGGTAGCTTGTCCCCCCCCCCCCCCTGTGCATGTATGATGCTCTCCCTCCGATTCGATTTAGTGACCCATCCCTGGGGTTGTCACTAAATCGAGAATTGACTGTATACGAGAAATAAACTGCGCGCATTTTCAAAGCATGAGCAAATCTCTCTGACCCTGATTCAGGTGATTTGATTTTCGCTTCAATACATATTTCCTGTTCTAATTCAGGAAAGTAATTTTTGACTTTTATCTACAAATCGCAGGTTTTATTGTTTTTTTTTGTCTCATACTCATTTAATCCCTCGATTTATCTACTTTAAAGTACTACTTTTTCTGACCAATCAAGCTTGCTAACCTGACTTGTATCTTATTTAGATAGATCACTTTTTGTACCAGGGTTATACGCTTGATTTATTTTTTACTACAATCTTTATATGTTTACGTAGCTTTCTTATTGTATAAAACACGTGAAATTCATTCATGGTCAACAAAACCATATTTTAACGCTATATTATATAGTTAATCGAGTTCTTTTTTCTACCTTTTTTCACGGTTCACTTTTTTGTTACGGAAATGTCGACGTAATACCCTACAAATTATACATCAGCCTGTTCAAATGGAGGTTTCCTGGGAACTTGCATGTCTTTCTAATATAATTGTCCGTTCATTCTAGTCTGAACTTTATAATTTCTTTATAACGACACACGGCGCTCAAAAGTATCAAAACACGTAAAATTGATTCATGGCTAAAAGTGGAAAATCATAAAAACCGATTGGAAACTGCTTATTTTTGATCGCAAAATACTTTCCAATGAAATTTTCTTGCGTTAATTTTTTCGATTTTTCACCCCAAAACATAAGGGGGTATCAAGAGGTAAAAAATAAAAAATTCAAAGTTTCGATTTTATATTGCAATCGTTTGCATTGGATTCTCCATGCTTAAAAACGGTAGAAAAACAAAGAAAATCATTCTGGACTTCAATAAGTGTTCCAATTCGGATTATTTCTAAAAATGAAGTTGAGCCATTTCCTATACCTAATTTTAAATACACCGTCAAATATTCACCAATTAACGGGCATAGCCCATATATGAGTTTGAAGACGAATTTTAGTCGAAAAAATTTTTCGACCCCACCCCTTGGCTGTAGGATAAAAAAGCTTAAAAATCGACAAAGTCGATTTTCCAGAAATCTAAAAAATTTTCTCGCGCTAATTTTGCGCGCAAAAGATTCCTCAAAAAATTTGGGTAGGGGGGCTAGTTGACGATTTTTGATGAAAATGCCTAGAACACATAGATTTTTGGCCTCAAAGTTTTACTTGAGCTCAAAAATTTCAATTTTTTGAGTTCTGGTAAAACTTTGAGGCCAGAAATCTATGTGTTCCGGGTGTTTTTCAAGTATTTTACGATCAAACATAAGCAATTTCCAATCAGTTTTTATGATTTTCCACTTTTAGCCAAACTTTTGAGCGCGTGTGCCATTATAAAAATTTATATGGTTCAGAGGGTATTACGTCGAAATTTCCATAACAAAAAAAGTGAACCGTGAAAAAAAGGAAGCAAAAATAACTCGATTAACTATATAATAGCCTTAAAATATGATTTTGTTGACCATGAATCAATTTTCATGTTTTGATACAATAAGGAAGTTACGTAAAGAAAGATCGCAGTTCAAAAATAAATCAAGCGTATATACCCTGGTACAAAAAGTTCGAGTGGATTATTAATACATCCATAATAAGATTTTTTTCTAGAAAATTAGGAAAATTTTTTTCATTTTTCAGATTTTGGGGAGCACGGGATATGCCTCTGAAATCACCTTTGGGAGCAGGGCTCCCATTTTGTGCTTATTTTAAGCATTTTTACCTACTTTTGAAGTTCTGTTATTACTTTTTGATCAGAAAATAAGCAAGCGCTTATTTTATGCTTTTTTAATCATTTTTTGCTTAAGTTTTAAGTTTCGTAATTACATTTTGATCTGATTATAATGGTTGTCGGACAGTTGGTCGACTCGGACACTTGGTCGACCCGGACAGTTGGTCGACCGGACACTTCGCCGACCGGACAGTTGGCCGACCGGACAGGAGCCTTAGGCTTAGATCTTAGGCTTAGGCCCGAGTCGACCAACTGTCCGGGTCGACCAAGTGTTCGAGTCGACCAACTGTCCGGCATTCGATTATAATCCGATTATTTTTGCTCTGAGTATAAAAAAATAACGAAAAACAGAGTTGCACAGCGAAAACAGTCCAATTTCCAGGAAGTCAGGGGTATAAAATCGGGAAGGTACCCCCAAATTCAATGTGACGTAGGAAATTCAAAATACGGCAGATTTACACCAAAATCTAATCGATTGTACCCCTCGATAGTATTCCTCTAACAAATGCTTTTTAAATTAGGTCAAAATACCTTAAGGGTCTCGAAAAAAACCGTTTTAAGTAACTCGGCAGGGTCAAAAAAACTGTGCTCAAAACGCGCTCACATATTGGGACACGCGTGCGGGTCCCAGTGCAGATTTAGTAAAACAGAGATACAGCCCTGCAGTTTTGTGTTGCTACTGCAATTATTGCTGTAACTCACAAAATTTCGGCGCCTCCACACTTGCGGAGTACTACTTGCGGAATCGACATTTGCGGACCTACACTTGCGGATACTACACTTGTGGATGCTACACTTGCGGACCTACATTTGCGGATACTACACTTGCGGACGCTACACTTGCGGACCAAATTTGAATTTTTTTTAAATAATCGCAAGTGAACATTTAAAAATTTTTTAAACAAATTTAAACACTTGTGTACGAAATTAAAATATTTTAAAAAAATTCAAATTTGTCCGCAAGTGTAGTATCCGCAAGTATTACTCCGCAAATGTCGATTCCGCAAGTAGTACTCCGCAAGTGTGG
The DNA here is from genome assembly GCA_034698545.1 of Acrobeloides obliquus. Classification (NCBI taxonomy): domain Eukaryota; kingdom Metazoa; phylum Nematoda; class Chromadorea; order Rhabditida; family Cephalobidae; genus Acrobeloides; species Acrobeloides obliquus. The sequence continues at coordinate 3,005 of JAQGBS010002464.1, read as the reverse complement.
TGGCGCCAAAATTTCACGTTTTGCTAGTTGGACAATAATCTAAAAAATGTATGTAAAGATGGTATAAACCATAAAATAATTTAATAAATATGTTTGATTATTTTTGTGCTTAAAATATGGTAAAAAGATTATAAATGCTTATTTTTGGGATCTGAAAATGATTACAAATGCTTACTTTTGAATTTTTCGTGCTTAAAAAGATGATTTGCCGATGGGAGCCCTGCTTGGGGGCCATCCAGATATTGCGTTATCATGTTGGGGGGAGGGGGGTCAGCCTTCTCCACAAAAAGTTGATAACGCTAGTGCATTTTTGATAACGTGGGGGGAGAGTAAATAAATCTGGAAAAAATTGATAACGTACTATCTGGACAGCCCCTTGCTTGAAAATCAAGCAAGACTAATTTCTTGTGAAAAATCACCTTTTTGAATGTCATTTAAATGAAAAGCTGGATACCGAGCGACTCCAAGCACTTCCGAGCGCCTACGAGTCTTTCGAGCGCTTTTATAATTCTCTTAAAATTCGCATAAAACGAATTAGTCGGACAAACACCAGCTAGTCTGGCCTTGCCAGATTATTTAGTGTGACACGTTTTAACGTGAAAATTAAAATTTTTCGATTTTCTAATTTTTTTCTGTGCTCAGAATCAAAAATTTTTCGGATTCGTGTTTCCCATACCCGAAAACCCCCAAGTACAAAAAATTGTTTATTGTTGAAAAAAAATTGTTTAGCTGCACAGCTCTAGAAATCACCGATATGAATGTCGTTGAAATGAAGTTATGGGCATAGAATCCGATGGAATCATTAATTTTTGAATTAAAACCATGTTTTCGTGCCAGTACACACGGTAATTTATGAAACTGAACCGATTTTTCGTGTTAGCACAAACGGTAATTTTTGAAATTGCGCGACGTTTTCGTCGTCAGTACACAATGTAATTCTTGAATTTGAACCATGTTTTCGTGCCAATAGACATGGGAATTTTGAAATTGAGCCATGTTTTCGTGTCATCACATACTAATGAACGTTATCATTCTTGCCGTATAGTGGCACGAACATTATCGTTCATGTCACTACGCCGACATTGTTTGAATCGAACAACTGAATATATTTTATAGTGTAATTGTATGTCTCCTTCCCCAGAACGGAAACCAAAAATAAAACTATCGTAGTCTTTATATAAATTTCTGATCATACAGGAATTTTTCTTATTTCTTCTTTTCATCTTTCGTCAAAGAAAAAAAAGAAGACAATGAAGCTACTTTCGATCAAATTTTCTCTCGGATTTCTACCGACGAAAGAATTCACTTTGTTCGTTTTAGCTTTATTTATCCTTTTAATATCTAAGATAAAAGACGAAGCAGAAGAGGACTAAGCCACATTTAGGTGGGAGAGAATTGTGAATAAGAAAAGAAGAAGAAAGCCATAAGATAATAGGATTAGGGATGTAAATATTAAACTATAAAATTATTCAATCTTCCATCATAGGATTAGTGAGGTTAAAAATAGAGACATGAACAGTGGAAAATCTTGAAATTGAAAAATTGGCAGAAGAGAATTGGATTCAATTCAGTAATTAAAAAAGTGCGGAGGTGTACTCCAAGAAGTGATGCTTAAGTGTCCAAATTGACACCAATCCTAAAACATTAAACGCGCTATGTGTGTCTGTCTGTTTATCTGTTTGTACTATCTCCGTCATGGCCTATATCAATCGATAGGGCTCACTGAGAGAAGAAAAATGACACCAAAATCATGGGGGTAACTTTTAAGGAAAATTTTTTAGCCCCATATCATGTTTTAACGTATGATTATAATGCAATTTTATCGTCATTTAAAAAGTTACGCTTATGGCCGAGTGGCTAAGACTCTCGACTTATATAAATCGCTTGCAGGTTCGATTACTAGCAGAAACCGAGTGTTTTTTGTCTTTGCCAAAAAATTAGAAATACTCGGAGCGAAGCCAATCTGTACTTGGTGGCGAGGCCGAGCTGTACTCTGTGGCGAGGTCGAGTTATACTTGGTGTCGAGGCCGATCTGTACTCGGTGGCGAGGCCGAGCTGTACTTGAAGTGAGGCCGGGTTGTACTTGATGACGAGGCCGAGCTGTACTCGGAGCAAGGCCGAACTCCTAGTACGGGTAATAAACACAACCTTCTGGTGTCAAAATTGACACTTGATCATCACTCATCTAGTGGGCTCATAGTCCACAACTTGGCTGAATGCTTCAAAATTCATGTGTGATGAAAATTTTTGAAAGGGTTCAATAAGTTCAAAACAAGTCCTTACTTTTACTCGCCGGTACTCATGCACTTAAGAAATTTCAAAAAATGGAGATCATAAAGAACATTCTTCCCTTGTTTGGCTTTTGTTAAACATGTTTTTTTTTTCACTTTCCCAGTTAGATATTTCCTGAGGACGCATCGAAGATCGTAAAGAACATTCTTCTCTTGTTTGGCACAACAGGATCTTTTGTTAAACTTTTTTTTTCACTTTCCCAGTTAGATATTTCTCGAGGACGAATCGAAGATCGTGTGCCAACATAAATTTAGTATGAGAAAAAAACGCACTAATACTCGATCTCTGTGTCGAATTTTTCGGCCGCCCTGTATTAATCAAATTGCAAAAAAGTTTACCATTGAGAAATTTAAATTCCATTAAAAAGCATTTTCTCACATAAACTGTTTGCGTGTCACATTTTTTCCTACTCTATAGGTCAAAATTCAAGCTTTTTAAAATTAAAATAGCACAAAGTATAATAACCAAAGGCTGAATTTCCGGTTAAAATTTAAAAATTCCCATAAATGTCTTATGATTTTTTGAAATAACAAATTTGTATGCTCTGTGAGTTTTTGACCAAAGTTTTTTGTATATTTATATAAGAAACCAAAGTGAACGCTGCCCTTGCGTGGGTAGAGGGGGGATTGGCAGACACACACCATGTCCAAAAATTTTCACCGACAATTCAAAAAAAAATTGTACAGAATTATAGAAGAGACTTTCCTGAGCAA
>JAQGBS010002463.1:0-13130 GCA_034698545.1 Acrobeloides obliquus | reverse complement strand
AGAGACGAAAAGCCACACAGAAAACAAACTGGGGAAGAATGGGCAAAAAAGCGAAGATCTTTTTTTCTCTTTCGTTGTCTTTTTCGATAACGAACCAATTTCGGTCTTGGGTTTTCACTACATCCTAGTCGTTTTGTGTTCATGACGACGAAGGAAAAATAGGCGTGCCAGAGAGCACAGTCGCTTAGAATAACAAAAATGTGAAAGGGGATTCTCACGTGTTACACTCACAGCATTAGGCGTGAAAATTTAGGGAAAAACGACCGTATTGCTTCTATCTTTGGGTGTTTTGATTTCATTTCTCCTAGTTTGATCTTTTATAGATGCCAGGGGCACGTGGTTGTGTTCCTCGGGCACCTCGATTGTCGTCTAACGATTTCATCTTAGAGCTCGAGGAACACAACAGTGGCGACCAGGATTCAAATTTATTCGGAATCATATAAACTTAGCAGCTTACAAGGGACTTTCAAAGTCTGCCACGAAAAATTTTCACCAAGTGTAAACGATAGGGGCAGGATTGGGATTTCCCCCGGATAAAACCGGATTTATCCAGATTTCCCCGGGGGAATCTTTTTCCCAGAATTATTTAGTTTGAAAAGACGTTTTTCCATTTTCAAGCCTCGGTGGTGCAGTGACAAAGCAGCGGCTTTGTGGCTATAAGGTCCCGGGTTCGAATGCGGGTTGGAACCAAATTGGCTCCAAGCGGGATTCGAACATGAGACCTTGTGGCCACGAAGCTACTGCTTATCACTGCACCACTGAGGCTTGAAAATGAAGAAACGTCTTTTCAAACCAAGTAATTCCGAGAGAAAAGATTTCCCCAGAATTCTTCCGGATAAATCTTGCGAAATCTGGATTTATCCAATTCCCCCGGATCCGGGTAATTCTATTTCCCAACCCTGGATAGGGGCATCTCAAAATGGTATAATATGCCAAAACTTTGATCCCATAGCCCGTTTTCATAAAAAATAAAGTTATGATGCAAAAATAAATCGACTCAGCAAGGAGTCGAACCCGTGTCGTTTAAATCCAAAGACAGTAACACATCCACTGCACCATTGCTACTTATTTTCATGAAAAACAAACTTTTGATATAAAAGTAGTTTTCGAGTAAAATTTTTTTAATAAAAATCGTATTTAAAAATTTTTTATCAAAAGTTTGTTCTGCCTTAAAAACGAGTATCAATGGTGTAGTGGATGTGTTCCCGTTTTTGCAGTTAAACAACGTGGGTTCAACTCCCTTCTGCGTCGATTTGTTTTTGCATCATAACTTTATTTTTTTGTAAAAAAATTTTTGCTCAACATAATTTGAAATTTTGACACATATTTTTTTCTTTTTTCCCCACTTTTCCAGCCCCATGAACATCCAATACGGGCGGAAACACTTCCGACCAATCCCTAAAATTGAACAAGGTGTGCACACTTTTGATATTTGACTCTCGACTATGATCAAGCCCAGAAGAATGCAATTTCTTTTTCTTCTATGTGTGACACATCATTTTTTGTTTACTCATGGCCGAAAATTGTGCTAGAGAATGACTTGGAAACCAATTTTTTATATGAATATTGTGACAAATTTTAACAATTACACATTTGGACAAGGTATCCAGCATAGGTCACCAGGGGGAGGTGCAGTACCCCCTTCACCACTCATCCCTGGACCTTCCGCCTTTATAGTCATTCATTCATCCATCATGAGGGTTCGTGTACCCCTCCCAATTTATTCATCATATACATGTTTGAAAATTTTTAGTGTTATATTAATTTAAACAAATATTTTTTGAATCAATTTTCTTTCTGGATCCTGTCCACAGGTATAAATTAACAACATACAATTTTTGCGCCCCCTAACTGAGTCATTGGACAAATGAGTCACGTTCAATGATCCATCCGATGACTGGACCATTAGGATTTCCAATAACTCAATTAATAATTGACTCAATTGTCCAAAGACTCAGTTTATAATTGACTCAGTTAGAGGGGCGCCCCTTGTACCCCCTTGAAAGGCCATTCACCCATCCATCCTGAGAGCCGATGTATTAGGTTGTTTCAAAAGTTCCTGGCCAAGAACAAAATTCGTTTTATTTCAACAACTTATGAAAATTTCCCTCCCCCCTCAAACTTGCCTCGGTGGCGGCTTCGTGGCCACAAGATATCGAGTTCGGATCCCACTTGGAGCCAATTTGGTTCCAAATTAGTCAATGGTTCTAAATCGGCTAATTTGGCACCAAATTGGCTCCCATCTGCGTCAATTTGTTTTTGCCTCACGTTTCAGTCCAGATTGCACCCGTACGGATGCAAAATGCACCCGCAACGACCTTTTTTGCACCCGTGGTACCCTCTTCGCAATCAACGGCGCGTGTACAAATTGCACCCTCAACGATCCTTTTGCGTTATCAATTGCACCCGGAGATAAAAAATTTGGCACCCGCACTAAAAAGTAATATGGATGCCCTAAATTTGGATTATTTTTAGCGTGTTTCGTTCCAATGAAATTATAAGGTGGTCCAAAAAAATGTCGTCTGAGCGATTTTTTGATGTTTTTGGGCCCGAAATTTTTTTAATAAAAATGAAAAAGTCTATACGCTACCCTGAATCAGGGTCAGGGAAGCGTTTTCAAACTTCGGGAATGCACGCAATCGATTTCCCGGAGCAAGTTCCCCTGTTGTATTTTTTGAATTTTATGATGTCTGGCTTTTTGTTTCAATACTATTTCCCCAAATCAATGTGTGAAGCATAGAAGGTTTTCGAGTATAACTAGTTTATTGAATTTATAAAAATTTGTTAAAATATTTGAAAGATATGATAAAAGGGCATGCAAGTTTTATAAGCAATTTTTCAACAAACATCGAACAAAATTTCTCGACATCCGTCTAAACGATCATACATGAACAAGGGGTGGGATTTTTTTCATATTTTGGGGTGGATTCACTGTCACCAATACGAAGGGGTATTCGGAAATACGAAGGACCCTTTTTTCAAAAAACATAAGGGAGCCCTTGTAATTTTGTTCAAAAATTTTAGAAAATTTCAGAAAAAACATAAGGTGGGTAGGACCCTTATGTTCTAGACCCCTTCATATTTTGGCCAAAATATCCACCTCCTTGTTCATGTATTACTCATAAAAGTCAATTCAAAATGAATATTGATCAAAATCAAACACATTTTTCGGTCGTTTGATGTTTCAAAACTTGAAATTTCGGAAACGTTTTTGCATGTTTTTTAAGCTGATTTCTCTGGAAATACAAAAAGAGTTATGTATTTTCGAAAAAATCAACTCAAAAACATAACAAACGTTTCGAAATTTCAAGTTTTGAAACATCAAACGACCCATTTTTCTGGCACTAGGACAATTGGCGAGAGACGATTTTCGTCCACTTTCCAGTGGTATAATAAAAAAATTTCTTCAATTCGAGTTCTCCATGTCGAAAAATTCCCCAAATACGACAGATCAGGTGAAATGGAGTTTTTTAAAAAGTTTGGGGACCAAGGATAAAAAAGACTCGAATTTTAAAAAAAATTTTCCAAGTTGTCTAGTTTTCGACACGGGCAACTCGAATCTGAAGAAAATTTTTGATTTTGACCACTGGAAAGTAGACGAAAATCGTCCGTTGCCAACTGTTCACTTGTTTCGTTGCCAATTGTCTTAGTGCCACTTTTTCTATTTTTAAAAATTGTTCGTTCATTAAAATTTGAATCAACTTTTTGTTTGCATAAGTACTGGAAGCCGAGCGCTTCTCGCTCGGAGGTTGTGACTCCGAGCGACGCACGTTCCGAGCGATTACACGTTTAATGTAGTAGGATTTTGGGAGAAAATTTCAATAAAATAAAAACTGTTGAGTTTGAGAAGACTAGAAAATAACATTAGTATTTTTGCGTGTTAGACTGTCTGTTTCCAAAACTCATCTAAACTAATGGCTGAGACATGATCCAAAGCACCAATATGCGGCCTTTCAAACGACTTTATTTTTGAGGCTCTTGAACCTTCTCGTCGAGATCTCATCGTTGCACCACCGCTTGAATCAAGCAGATTGTAATTACTCGGTCTTGACGAGCCAGACGAGATCACCGACGATTCGTTTTGGAGATTTGGGGTTGGTTGAGGCAGTCCGGAGCCACCTGGGGTCTGGGAGAACGAGTGTTCAGCTTGCATATTCGTTTCATCATGGTCTTGCTCATAGGCGATATTTGTAGCACCACTTTGATGGAGTAAGTTGTCGGGTGGGGTTGTAGCAGTTCGTATGAATAATGGTTGATTTGGGGTCATTTCGAATCGAGGTGACGTGTTATCTACAAAAAAAGAAATTTTTTGAAAAGCGATCGGACAGTTGGGTGGGTAGACCTGTTTTTGTTAAACGTCCCCCACGTATTCGTGTCAATACACAACAAAATTCAATTTTTTATGGAAAATTTTTGCATCAATTTTTAAAATTTTCATAGAATGAATTTGATGAAAGTAAAAATGGAATTTTTATCCAAAAAAATTTGAATTTCGCTGTGTATTGACACGAATACTTGGGAAAAGTTTAACAACATAAAAATTCTTCAGTTTAACTCAAAACACACAACTTTATTGACCAAAGTTGCCAAGAATTTTGTGCTCTACAAGATAGGCTACTTCCCTGACCCTGACGCAGGATGGACAAGTTGTGTATTGAAGCGAAAATATAAACAGTCAGTACAAGAGGGATAGGGTCGAAAAGGTTCTCCTTAGGTTTTTCTATGTGAGGAATCGATTGCGCGCATTTTTGAAGACTGAAAATGCTTCCCTGATTCAGGGTAGGGAAAATGTGTACCACTACTGAAAAAAATTTTATCGAAAAAGAGTGAAAAATGCCGATTTTAGATGTATTTTTTGGGCTGCAGAGGGATAGGGTCGAAAAGGTCCTCTTATGAAACAAATATGAAACAACCTAACGGTAATGTGTACCTTCAGAATCCGAAACACTTTTCTGTTGACTCTTTTGCCTTTGAACCCCTTCTACGGTGGCATTTTGCACAATAGCTTTATGATTGCTAGAAGTAGCATAGTTCTTTTTCGCAGCAGTATTGTTTCCAGAAACCTCGGTCGACTTTTGCCTATGCATTGTTTCTGTTACTCTAGAAGTTCGGCCATCAACCGGCTTTGTTATTCCTTGATCAGTTGTTATCTAAATTTATAATCAGTTATATATCAAAGATCCAATTTGAGAGAGGGCACGGCTCCCCAAAGTAATAAAAAATTGAGCCAGAAACAAAAATTCATGGCCAAGTAGTTAGGATTCCACGATTGCATGTTCGAATCCCGCTTGTTTGTTAACTTTTTTGCCTTTTGAGATTTTAAAAAAAGAAAAATGGCATTTTTTATAGATCGCTGAGACGAATAAAATGACACCAAAATTGTTGAATTTGAACAGTGTTTTGGCTTATTGAAACGAAAACATGAATCAGGGTTTTCGTTTCAATAACCCAAAACATTGTTCAAAATCAATAATTTTGGTATCATTTTATTCGTCTTGTCGAGCTATAAAAAATGCCGCGAGAAAAATTTTCGATTTTCTCGTCCATTCTCGAATTTTTCAATTTTCGCGAAAATCGAAAAATTTCTTTTTTCGCCTGTACACCAACACCATTCCCTGAATCAGGGTCAAGATCATTTTTTCATGCTTAGAAAATGTGCGCAATCGATTCCCCGCATAAAATTACACCTATATGGGTCATTTTTAGTAAAAAATTTTCCAACCCCAAAAAATTTTTCGGACCCAAAAATGTACTTTTTAACACACTCTGTAATTCATATGATCTTATATTGAATTATGTAAAAAAGAAACGCATACCCTTAAACTATTATGCGAATTTTGCATATCCTTATTTGATTGGTTTTGTATGGATTGACTGCCGTGAACAAGCCTCTGGTTTAGGTCAACATTTCCGATTTGGTTCTCAAATTTCTTCTTGCACCGATAGAAGATTATCAGACCGATTAGTGACAAGAGTAAGATTAAAAGTAGAATCATGATCCAAAAGGTGTAATCGACGGACGCCGTTTCCAAGCCTTTGCGGATTGATTTTGTTGGTGGTGGGTATAGAGTTGTTGATCCATCTAAACTTCAAGACACAACTTTTTGTAACGGTATTTTTTTTTAAATTATCGAAAGATGCTAGCCTTCGTTGACTCATGGCCGAGTGGTAACGTGTTCACTTTTTCGGAATTTTGTTACGTCTAACATAAACATCATCCGAGCGTTATAAGATGTTCATTTTCACATCTTTTTGTGTCCTTTATATGTTATCGCTGCGGCTAGCATCTTTTGATAATTTTTTCAAAAACACCGCTACAAAAATTTGTGTCTCCAATTTCTCCATTCTTTCAAAAATGAATATTGTTCTTTTAAGCCTATTTTCTATTTCCTAATTTTTTCGATTTTCAGCAAAAAATTTTCAGCAACATTTTTTTGCGCTTTTGAAAAAAATTCGTGAAACAGTTTGATTGATAATAGCATCAAAAATTAAAAGCCTCTTAAGAGAGGTCACACAAATAATCGGCTAAAATAGAATATTCGTGCCTTGATTCTGCGTCCATAATTTTTGATAAGCCGCAAAAATTCGTTTGATCTCCCGTCCTGTTATCGATATTTTTTCAAGCAATAAAAAAAGAAGAAAATTTTAGACTATCTTCTAAATTTAGATTGTCAATGGGATGATGAAACGTAAACAATTTAACGGCTTTTTCAAATTCGAACGTTTTAGAAGAAATGGAAGACAATTTTAAGTTACTCAATTTTTCAACAAAAAATCTTGGAGCTACTACACAATAGGGGGTGGGGCACCCACTTGAAAAAATTTTGAAAATTTTTCTGAAAATGGCACCTCTAGAGGTAAAAACATGTGGGGAATCCGAATTTGACATTTTCGAAGCAAAAAAACGCTTTCCTGATTCAGGAAAGGCTTGTGTATTGAAGCAAAAATGCGATTTTTGCTTAAAAACCATTTCGTTTGGGGTAAAAACATGCGGGAAATCCGAATTTGACATTTTCGAAGCGAAAAAATGCTTCCTTGATTCAGGGAAGGCGTATTTTTTCCTGACTCTCTCTCTCTTTCTATTCATTTTCAGGAGATATGAGGGGCGTACAGCCCACAACAGAAGTTATTCTCAAATTACTGGGGCTTTTGCGCATGTCCAATGCCCAGGGGTCAGGAGATGCCACATGCTTATGGCTTCGAAAACCAAACTTAGACGTTCCGGCCCCAACGTTGCTTAACTTGCAAGATCGGACGGTCCGATGGCGTACCGAGAGAACTATACTTCCTCGTATTGTGTATTGAAGCGAAAAGTCGCAAAAATGTGATTTTTGTCTAAAAACGATTCCGTTTGGGGTAAAAACATGCGGGGAATCCAAATTTGACATTTATAAAATGCCTCGGATTCAAGAAAAGCTGTATATCGACACGAAAATTCGAAAAAATAACATTTTCTGCACATTTTTATCCCAAAAGGGGTGTAGTAGCTCCAAAATCTTTAAGGCAAAAATCGCTTTTTTGCGACTTTTCGCTTCAATACACAGGCCTTCCCTGAATCAGGGAAGTGTTTTTCGCTTCAAAAATGTCAAATTCGGATCCTCCATTCATGTTTTTACCCCTAGAGGGGTAATTTCCAGAAAAAAAATTTTACGTGGGTGCCCCCTCTTATTGTGTAGTAGCTCCAAAATCTTTTACCTGTCCTTTTTTTACAAATAAACGAGTGCCTAGTCCTGCAATCATTTATCGAGTAGGCAATTTCATTTTTGTTATTCGAATCCAAAAATATACAATCTTTTGTTTGATGGTCGGTATCAAAAGTTGGAAATCTATAAAATTTTGTTAAAACTTTGTTTCATGGCGAGTCTCCAACAAATGGAGCGCACATGGCCTATTGGCTAGGGCGCTCGTCATTCATGCTAATGGCGAAGGATTCGACTCCAATCAGGGTCGTAATTTTAATTTTATCGAATCATAAAAATTTGTTCACGCATAATCTTCTTAAAATTACATGAAAAATTTTTAGTTTTTGGAGAAAAAATTTTCTGGAACGTAGGCCCCTGGTTCAATCCCCGTCGGAGTCGAATTGTTTTTGCATTTTTGAATGATTTTTAGTACTGGCGATTTTTTCAAAAAATTTCAATTTTTTTAATTTTCATCAAAATAACCGAAGAGTGAAAACATTTCCCTGATTCAGTGTAGGAAGTTGTGTATTAAAGCGAAAATTGAAACAGCCAGTACAAGAGGGATGGGGTTGAAAAGGTCCTGGGGTTTTTCTATGCGAGGAATCGATTGCGCGCATTCCCGAAGCATGAAAATGCTTCTATGACCCTAATTCAGGAAAGGTGATGGGTGTATCAAAGCGAAAATGAATTAAAATTTGAATCTTTTCATGCTTCGGAAACCCTTTCACTTTTCTGGAATGCGTAGAATCGATTCTCCGCCAAGAAAAACCCCTAATCAGCCGTTTTCTTGCGAAAAATCAAATTTTACTTAATTTTCGCTTCAATACGCTCATCAATTTTTCTGAATCAGGGTCAGGGAAGCGTTTTCACATCCGTGAATGCGTGCAATCGATTCCCCGCACATAATTACCCCTATAGAAGTCATTTTTAGAAAAAGTCCCTGGTGGGAGTCGGACTCGCGCTAATAACATGAATGACCAGCGTCCTAGCCATTAGGCCATGCACGAGAGAGAAATTTCGCTTTTAGAATTTTGTGAATCTCCTCAGAAAAAAGATTAACAAAATTTTTTTTAAATTTACCGTTCAGGCCAGAGTGGAGTTTCATCAACAGATTCGAATGCCCCTTCATTGGATGCATCATAATAGCCGATCCAGGGAAAAGAATGAGCCCGTGAGAAATAGTCTAAATTTTTGTTTGAAAAAAACCGGTACTATTTCGGATTAGCTCTACCCCAAGTGACAGGGTACTGGAAAAAATTTTTTAATTTTTTCTAAAAAAGACCCTCTAGGGGTATTTTTATGCGGGGAATCGATTCCCGAAGCTTGAAAATGTTTCCTTCATCATAAACTAGGGAAATTTATGGAGAAATCTCCTTAAAGGACCAGTTCAATCAGATAAAAGTAATTGGACTTGGACCTAGGCTTAGACTTGGGCTTAGGCTTGGGCTTAGGCTTAAGCTTGGGCTTAGGCTTAGGTTTAGACTTGGGCTTAGGCTTAAACTTGGGCTTAGGCTTAGACTTGGGCTTAGGCTTAAGCTTGGGCCTAGGCTTAGGCTTAGACTTGGGCTTGGTCTTAGGTTTAGACTTGGGCTTTAAGGACTAGTTCAGTCAGATAAAAGTATCAATAATTTGTATATAATTCAAGAAAAATGGAGCATTTTTTATTTTTACAGTATGTGCTGAATCACTATAGTTTTTGAGAAAATTGCATTTGAAAATTTCAATTTTTAATGCAAAAAAATTCAAAAAAGTTTGTAAATTACAACGAAAACATGTACATTACAAGGAAATATCAATTTTTATAGCTACCAAGAAAGTATAAATAAAAATAAAAGATGGCACATTTTTCAGCTTGATTAGACGAATAAAATGATAACAAAATTATTCGATTTGAAAATTGTTTTGGGTTATTGAAACGAAAACCTGATTCATGTTTTTGTTACAATAACCCAAAACAAAGCTTCGGAAATGTGGGCATCGATATCCCGCATAAAATTACCCCCATAGGATTTTTTTTTGAAAAAAAAGTTTTTCCAGCTCCAGTACTCTGTCACTTGGGGCAGCAGCTAATTCGAAGTAGCACGAAAAAATATTATTGAACTGGCTGAACAAGCTTACCAAAAACAAATTTATACTCCTTCTGATCCTCTATTGTCAACAAATTACTCCTCTCTAAATGACATGCTTTTTGAGAATCAAGCCAAGTAGTGCCTTGTGGCTCTTCAAATAGCTTGTAGCAATATTCATTTTCTTGATCTCTGATCCAGTCCGGCGGACATCCGGGAATGTCTTGAAAAAAAAACTACCTACAGGGTTTCCCACGTAACGTTACACTAACTTTGATCGAACATATCTTTTGATCCATAAAAGATTTCTCGATACGGTTTTTTAAATGGAGACAAGACAATTCTAGACAACTTGTAAATTTTCTTTCTAAATTCATGATGTAAAAAAGTTGAAAAAATCAATTCAACTCAGGTGGGAGTCAAAAACTCGATATGTTAGGTCTAGAGACTGACGCTCTTCCACTGCATTATGAATGCAACTAATTAATTTGTTAACAATTGCATATGAATCCAAGTATATTATTGGCAAAAAATTAACAAAAAAATTTAAAAATATTTTTTAACAACTTTGTAGAAAAAAATTTACTCTTTCTGAATATGCAAAAATGAAAAAATGTGAAGCATGGGAATAATGTGAAATTCAATTTCAAATTTTTTTAAATAAAATTTTTATGCAAATTTTGATGGTGTCTTCTAAGTTGTCTAGAATTGCTTGTCTCCATTTAAAAAAAACCACATCGAAAAATCTTTTATGGATCAAAAGATATGTTCGATCAAAGTTAGTGTAACGTTACGTGGGATACCCTGTACTATAGTTTACCAATAGGGGGGATACACCGGACCCTCAGGATGGATGAATGAATGGCCTTTCAGGGGAGTACATGATAAAATTTTCAAAAATTTATATGATGAATGAATTGGAAGGGGGGAGGGTACACGAACCCTCATGATGGATGAATGAATGACTATAAACGCGGAAGGTCCGAGGATGAGTGATGAAGGGGAGGGGGTACTGTACCCCCTTGGTAACCTATGCCCTGTACTATGAAATTTGCATAAATATCCTACCAAAATCAATAAAGGACATATTGAATCCCCGCTTTTGAATGATCCCATCCGAATGGAAGTGCACATAAACCGAGTCGACCGAACTCGTGATTGCTATGGGGTTTTCAGAGCCACACCATCTGACAATTTCCTTCGAAGTTAGTTGATTTCCTATAGAGTTAAAGGACCAGTCCAGTCAGATAAAAGTGCCCCATAATTTGTACATATTCGGAATATTCAAGAAAAATGGAGCATTTTTTGTTTTAATCGTAGGTGCTGAATCGCTATAGTTTCCGAGAAAATTGCAGTTGAAAATTTCGATTTGTGAAAAATTTCAAAAAGTTTGTATATTACAAGGAAAAACGAGATAAAATCAATCAAAGAAAGTTAAGCTAAAAATAAAAAAGATGGCATATTTTTCAGCTCGATGAGACGAAAAAAATGCTATCAAAATTATTCGATTTAAAAATTGTTTTGGGTTACTGAAACGAAAATTCTGATTCATGTTTTCGTTTCAATAACCCAAAACAATTTTCAAATCGAATAATTTTGTTATCATTTTATTCGTCTAATCAAGCTGAAAAATGTGCCATCTTTTATTTTTATTTCAACTATTTTGGTAGCTATAGAAATTGATTTTTCCTCGTAATGTACATGTTTTCGCTGTGATATACAAACTTTTTTGAAGTTTTTCGCATCGAAATTTTCAACTAAAATTATCTCGAAAACTATAGTGATTCAGCACATACTGTAAAAACAAAAAATGCTCCATTTTGCTTCAATTTTCCAAATATATACAAATCATAGGTCGGCAAGGGGGGGAGCCTCCCCCTGACCTACGCACGCACGGACCCAAAATTGAGGGGGGACCACGCATTGACCCCGTCGAACATATGAGATGGTCCATAAAAATTGGGTGCAGAAGACTACCTCAAGTTAAAAAAAGGTCGTTTTTTGGTGGAGGTGGTGGGGGATCATCTCATCGGGGTTCCCCCCCTACCTTGCCGACCTATGATTCAAATTATTGGTACTTTTATCTGACTGGACTGGTCCTTTAAAGTTTATATAGATAAACAAAAATTTGCATACCATCTCTGATGCTAACGTAATCGTCACAGTCCGTAAAAAGGGACTCCTCCAATAAAGATTCCACTATTGTGATGTGAATTCGCTTCTTGCTGTTTCTGGCTATAAGCACAAAGCGACAATCCATATTCGGAAAATATGTTAGGGAAGATAGATTTTGAGATAAGATGTATGTTGGGCTATCGGTTGCTGTTATTAGTGACGGTTGGTCTAAAGTGAAAATTAATATAGGTGATTTTTGTGTTAAAATGGGGAGAAAAGTTGCCATGTTTTATTGATATTCGGAAAGTTCATGAAAAATAGAGCCTTTTTGTTTTTACGACATGTTCTGAATCGTTGTAGTTTTCAAGATAATTGCGTTTGAAAATACATGTTTTCGTTGTAATACACAAATTTTTTGAATTTTGAAATCGATTTTTGCATCAATTTTTTAAATTTTCATAAAATGAACATTGTAGATATTTTTTATAGCTAAATGAGACGAACAAAATGACACCAAAATTATCTAATTTGAACATTGTTTTGGATTATTGAAACGAAAACATGAATCAAAATTTTCGTTTCAATAACTCAAAACAATTTTCAAATTGGATAATTTTGGTGTCATTTTGCTCTTCTCATTTAGTTATAAAACATTGCTACAATGTTTATTTTATGAAAATTTTAAAAATTGATTCAAATTTCAAAAAAGTTTGTGTATTACAACGAAAACATGTAATTTCAAACGCAATTATCTCAAAAACTAAAACGATTTAGAATATGAATGCTCATTAACTGCAGTGCGGATATAGAAAATCGACTAACATAGAGTGAGAGTTTATGAAAAATGGATAATTTTGAATTTTATAATGTCTTATTAAATCGTTTCAATAAACAACCTGGATACAAGCTCTTCGTTTCAATGTTGAAACTCGTTTGAAAATGTTTTTGTTTCGCTCATAACTTTTTACGATTAGATTTTCAAGTAGTATCATAAAAGCAAAAAATGCCCCAAATTTTGTGCTCTATCACATGGCATCAACTCCCCAAAAGTAGACTAGTCCTTTAAGCTCAAAATTTTTTGTCCCATGCACCTCCAAATTTTTTTTACTTATCCATTTTTCATGAACTTTTACTCTATGCTAGTCGATTTTCCATATCCGCGTTGCAGCTAGTGAGCACTAATTATAATTAATTACCACTTATCATAGGGCATACAACCACATTCGATTGTCCATGCGAAAATTTCGCCATTGTAAGAACAACAACA
>JAQGBS010002462.1:0-13131 GCA_034698545.1 Acrobeloides obliquus | reverse complement strand
TAACGCAATCGGTAAATATACAATTTGAATTTTAAATGAAATTAATTTAGGATGGTGGTGAAAATTCGTATATAAAGTCAATTGTTGAAAATTGATCAAGTCTTTCATAAGATGTTCAGAATTGTTTAATCTCTTACTTAAAAAAGACCGCATCAAAAAATCTTTTACGGTTCCCGAGATACACTCAAAAATTTAATGTTCAGTCGTAGAAATAACACCCGTTATGTTCTTGTATAGATTGCCATAATAAATCGATAATAATAAGAAAGTGTAGTTTACAAATTTAAAAAACTGAAGTTCATTTCAAGGACGAAATGATTAGGATCTCAAAGGAGTTGCTTGTTTACACTCTTGATTAATTCTTTTACAATAATTTTCGAATAAATATCAGATTGTTCAATAAATTTAATTTATTGAACAAAATTTAATCTTCAGTCTTAGAATAGTGTTATTTTGGTGAAAATTAAACGTGTATAAAATTTTTGAAAAAATCGCGCAAAAATTGGCACTATAACTTTTGTCTCGAATTGAGTTTGTCACGCTAACTTTTGTCACGTTACTTTTGTCACGTCACCATAAAACTATAACTTTTGTCACTCAAACTTTTGTCACCTAACTCACGGATATAAATACAAAAAACTGTAAATTTGAAAATCTCAAGTTTATCATGACAAAAACAGCTATTTTTCGTGACAAAAATTAGCGTGACAAAAGTTATAGTGCCCAATAATCCTAGCTTTTTCGACTACCTTCTAAAGGATCATCCAGATATTACGTAATCATGTTGGGGGGAGGGAGTAAACCACCAAAAAGTTGATTATGTAATATATGGATGACCCTAACTAACATTTGAATTTATTATTCATCAAAATCAGAGAAGCAAAATTGCATCTTTACTTGTCAGTTTGCATTTTATTTTCTTTAAGAGTAGTTTACTTGTTTTTTAGTAATGTCCTATTCAAAATTTTTATTGATTTTAATTTTAATACAAATTTGGAAGTACAGCGTAAATCTTGAAAAGTCCTATATAGAAAAAGTTTGTAAGTACATAGGTAAATTTTACTACAAAATTTCTGAAATTGGACAAAAGTCTTCTGACCCACCGGGACTCGAACCCGGACCTCATGGCTACCTATAGGTGATAGACGCCTATTGGTAATTCCGACGTCCGTCTTGTACTGCTAATCGGTCGGACGGTACACAAGTGTTAATCACAATGTGATAGTGGAAAATACATCACCAAGTATTTACTAATTAATGGGCATTAGTTATGGGTGTCGGTAGCTCAATGGTAGTGCACTTGGACGGTAGATAGGAGGTCCGGATTCGAGTCCCGATCGGGTCTGAAAACTTTTGCTCAATTTCAAATTCTTTATATTCCACGTTTTCGGCGTAGTTAATCCAAGCGCCATAATTCTCAAAAATTTTATCTAAAAATTTTTTGTTTATTATTATTTTTTATTAGATAACTATACAGGCAATTTCACACTAGATAACAATACAAGAAATATAACTCCTTGTGTAAAACCGGCAAATATGGCACAACTATTTCGTGATAATAGTGTTCATAGCCACCATTATGACTGGGAAGTGCCTATAGAAAGTAAGCAAGCAATTTGTGATCATGCTTTTTTATATTAAAGGACCAATTTAGTAATTTACAATCATATGAAAACATGATATATTCGGAAAGATCATGAAAAATGGAGCATTTTTTGTTTTTACGGCATGTTCTGAATCGTCGTAGTTTTCGAAATAATTGCGTTTGAAATTTTAATTTGTATACAAGCTCTTCGTTGTAATACATAAACTTCAAAAAAGTGTGTGTATTACAACGAAGAGCTTGTTCAAAAGTTCAAACGCAATTATCTCAAAAACTACAACGATTCAGAACATGCCGAAAAAACAAAAAATTCTCCATTTTTTATGACCTTTCCGAATATATAATTTTTCATATGGTTGTAAATTACTGGACTGGTCCTTTAAGAAATATGCGATTGTCTTTCTGGAAAATTAATGTTTTGGTCATCACTTAAATTTCAAATCCCGTATGAATCTTATAATAATAACGAACTTGGTTTCGCTATGGATGCTTTTCAAGAAGATAATAAGGGGTGTGATTTTTGTATTTGTAATGTATCCAATTACTGCATTAAACCGTTGCATCCCAATTTTTATGTCGATTTTATGCCTTTTTGTGAAGGTAAATTTTTTTAAGGTAGTCATACGTTTTTTTTCTTGGTTGTATTTAGAAACTGAATGCTATACATATGCAGTTATGTATCATCCTCCTTTTTGGACAGAAATTATTTATTCACCATTTGTTGATGAAAATGGCGTTAAATACGAAACTGAAGATGCCACAAAAGTGCCTTTAGGCAAATACACAAAATACTTTAAAGCTGCTGCTTTCTCGTGTAATGGATGCAATTCAATTAAAAACAATAGCTTCTTTTTGGTAATATTATGTTTTTTCATATAAGCCGATGGCTACAATGGGTATCAGGGGCACGTATCTCCTCCCAAAATTCGAAAAATGAAACTTTTCCCTTGGTCTCTCATGTTTTTTCAAAATTTTTTGAAAATTTAAAAAAACTTAATGGTCCCCCATTATGATTTTTCATCCAAAAGACCAAAAAATTTGTCCAAATTTCACTAAAATTTTCTACATTTTCACAATTCATTAAATATCGTCAAAAGTGGCTTTGGGCGCAATTTTCCTTATCTAACAACTTCTGGAGAAGTCATTTTTGCATAGATTTGACACATTTTAGAAAAGCGCCTTATTTATCGATCAACCCAATATGTTTATATTTAGGAGCTAGTCAGAACAACTATTATCACCCAACCACCTAATAATAATAATAAAACCTTCTCATGGAACTTTATTATATATATTATTTGCAC
Source organism: Acrobeloides obliquus (assembly GCA_034698545.1). NCBI lineage: Eukaryota > Metazoa > Nematoda > Chromadorea > Rhabditida > Cephalobidae > Acrobeloides > Acrobeloides obliquus. The sequence goes on along the minus strand of JAQGBS010002462.1, from coordinate 10,224 downwards.
CCTGTTGACACTATTGCTTATTGCTGTTATTGTTTTTATTGTAAGTTTTTATTTTAATTAGTAATGAAAAAACTGCTACTATACAATAGGGAACCACTCACGTGAAAATTTATTCTTAAAGTGACCCCTCTAGAGGTAAAAACATGCAAGGAATCCGAATTTGACATATTTGAAGCAAAAAGTCGTAAAAATGCGATTTTTGCGTAAAAATGACCCCGTTGGGGTAAAAATGTGCGGGGAATCCAATGATTTATTCCAATTAACAAATGATTTTCTCGAATTTTCGCGGGATGCATTTTGCCTTTTTTGAACACTTTTGCCCTTTAATATTTGATAAAAATGACAGTTTATTACAATTTTCTTGCCCTTTTTTGAAAATTTGAGTTGGTCACCCAGAGCTACTGGCCTGGACATTTCCGTTACTCTTATAGTAAGAGCACATTCACTTTATCAACATATTTGTAGATAATTAAACGAAAGGGTTCAAATCAACAAAAGCTTTCAATAGCCATTATTTTCACAAAGCAATCTCATGCTAAAAATAGCTCATTGAGACTGATTACAATAAAAGAACTGATCGTGAATATGGATGATAAAAATAAGATTGGTGCAGGGGAATTCGGTACTGTTTATGCTGTAAGTATGTTCTTTATATATAATACCGAGGGATAACACGTTTTGGACTTTTGGACTCCTCCAAAAAATATCTTTTTACAGCTAGAAGACTCCAATGAAGCTCCACGGGATCTAAACAGCAATTTATGGGTTCTCTGGAGCTTCTGGAACATCAATTTTTAGGCTAAACTCATTATACGAGAGTGCAATAATAAAAAGTTTCCAGTCGCTGTTAAGGTTATCAATCAAGTTTCACATAAACAGAATAATGTCGAACAAGTATATAACTTTTGGCGCCACTTCGCTTCCGAACCCACTATTGCGGACGCTACGCTTGCGGACTAACATATGCTAACCTACACTCGCGGGTACTACACTTGCGGACCATATAGGACTTTTTAACCCAAATACTTGTTGGCTTCAGACTTTGTGATAAAAGGACACATGTGCGCAAGTGTAGCGTACTTTATAGTAAGCCCGGAAGCGTGGTGGCGCCGAATTTTTAACTATGATATAGTGCAAATTTTAATAGGACATGTTACGAGAAGCTGGCATAATGGCTCAATTAAATCATGAGCATCTTTTAAAATTAGTTGGAATCTGTCTAGCTGATGGGATTAAAATCGTGACTCCATTTCGACCACTTGGTTCATTGCATAAATTTTTGAAAGACAAACATTCATTTCTTGGACCAAGAGAACTTATTATGTACTGCTACCAAATTGCTTCCGTAAGATTATTCCAATCAGTAGCACATATGATCAATACGTACCACAAATAATCCTAACGGGATCGAACCGACGATCAATGGTTCAACCATAGTGTTTCAAGAGAAAAAAATCTATAGCACAGAATCTACATCTAATTTTAGGGGAGGTCCTTCAACTACTTTTTTGGTCAAATAAAATTTTTGCCCTGGTGGGATCAAACTCTTGAATATTTTAATACAAAGTTAGACGCTTGCCACTTTACTATTGGTGATGAATTTTTATTCTGGGGGTAGTATGCAACAAAAAATTTGTATCCGAGAATACGGATCTTATCCGAGGATACGGTCTTTTGCATACAGATAAAATCCGTATCTTCGGATACAGATTTTTTTGCATACCACCCTGGGCGCAAAATACATGTTATTCATTTTAATAGTAGTTAAAATTAACAATTTTTAGGCCATGGAATATCTTTCTTCGAATAACATTATTCATCGAGACCTCGCAGCTAGAAATGTGCTCATGAAAAAATATCATCATATCGAGGTCACTGATTTTGGTCTAGCATCTATCTTACGAGAAGAATCACAAGCTTTGCAGAAATTACCTTTTAGATGGGTCCCCCTTGAATGTCTTAGAGAGCCTACTAATATGAAACTATATTGTGAGGCATCTGATGTCTGGTCGTTTGGGGTTACATGTTGGGAGATTTTGACTTTTGCTCAAATGCCTTATTGTGATTTGAATTTCATGTTCACAAATGCTTTAAAGACATTATATGGCTTTTTAAATGATGGTGGAAGATTGGAGCAGCCAAAAATTTGTAGTCTTGAGCTTTACCAGAATTTGTTAATGTGTAATTTTTTTAAAACAAATAGTTTTCTGTTCTGGATGAAAAAATCATTCCTCTTCCATGCGCTGCCCACTTCTCCACCATGCAAAGCACCTTTCCCTTTTTTGAGAGAAGTCTTTATTTTTGGGCTTGTCTGCGTGGGGGAGATCTGGCCCCCTTTCATGTAAGTAAACTTGTAACTTTTAGGTTGGGCTGCAAATCCACTATCACGACCAACTTTTACAAGTTTAAGAGAAACCTTTGAACACCATACAAAGAAGCCATATATGTATATAACTGTAAGTTAAAAAATGATTTTTGAAAAAAGTGTATAAAAAATTTAAGGATGCCAGAAATATCCAAGAAACCCTAGATTTTACTTTAGACAACGAAGATAAACAATTGGAACTTATCATAAATGTTCTTGGCGAAGATGATTACCTCGAACCCCGTGAGCAGGATGACATTTATAACTATCTAAAAAATGATTCGATAACGCAATCGGTAAAGATACAATTTGAATTTTAAATGAAATTAATTTAGGATGGTGGTGAAAATTTGTATATAAAGCCAATTGATGAAAATGATGGAAAAATTTAAATTATAGTTTATTAGCAAACTCATCCAGGACGAGATTGTTCTCTGGTTGAGTTTGTCCGACCGGTTTTAACTTGTATTGACTTATAAATTTTTCGACTCAACTTTTTCGACTTTGGTCCTCCACTAATTCGTCTCAACGACGTCGAGACTGCACTAATTGCAATTAGTGCTCGTCTTGATGTCGAGACGCAAAATTTAAAGCGAGAATAACTTTTCAGGGCAACGAATTTTTTAATATGGTCTTTTGCAATTTTATTCATCTTTTGTTGAGCTATAATTCGGATGAAGTCACACTCGAAAATTCGTTGACCCTGAAAAACAAAACCGTCTCGACACCGAGAGTGCAATTAGTGCTACCATTTGAATTATTGGAGGCCCTTTTTATCGACTTTAAAATGGACTGGTTTCGGTTTTCGACTTTCACAAAAGATCGGTTTCGACTATCAATCTTTACATAGCATAGTGGTAAATCTCTCGATTTCCACTCAGATAGTCGAGGGTTCGATCCCAATATGGGGGGGGGGGCGAAAATGTGTTATCATCCACCACCTAAACCACCCATACCCTGGGTGGTACAACCCATCACCACCAACTAGTGAGTGTTTGGGTTTTTAGTGGTACCACCAACTACTTTTTTGCCCCCTCCCGATCCCATTATGTTCAAATACTTTATATGCATTTTCATAAAATAACCTCGTATTCATGTTTCTCGTATCGAAAAATCCCTAAGCAAAAATTTTCATGAAGTTTGAATAAAATAATTTGACCGAGAACCCTTGCCCATCTGAGTGAAATGCAAAAGATTGACCAATTTACTATATGGTTCCGTAACTTTTTTTACACTTCAGCTGAAATGAACTATATATGGAAATTTTTATCAAAAAGAAAATTTTATTATAAAATTCTACGCCCTATTTTGACTATGAATTTGACTAGAATTTATTGCCATCGAACTTTGCACTTGTTGAACCATCACCACTTGATCATTCTTTAGAAACTTATCCAGTCCAACTTTTCGAAGCGCACTCCGCAACCTCCCACCAATAAACTTTCTATAAGGCTTAATAAAAAAGAACATAGCAGGTATATCAAACAATGAATGACAAGAAAACACAAGAATTATGACTTCTAATATAATATTATCATTCTCATTCCCAAATAACATAATAGCATAGAGCACCGAAACAGGGACAATCAAAAATGCTATAATAATCCCAAGGTGTACAATCAACGCTGTCATAAGCATTCGATTCAAATTCATTGTAGTCTGAGACATTGTAGTTTGGGTCCTCAAATAATTCATACGTCTATGATAAATAGATCCAATGATAAGGATAGAGGCGAAGATTGCCAAAACTGCGATCCCTTCTTGCCCTCCTAGAAGGTATACAGAAACTGCACCACAAGTAGGAACATCACAGCCGGAAGTGGATGGTTCGAGAATGATGACATCTTTCATAGCTGGCATAGCTTTTATAGAATTGTTGTATAGTGTGTTGATGTCTTTTGGGTAGAATACTAGGAAGAATAAAGGCCCTAAAATTTTGTCAAAAAATATGTAAAAAAACAGGACAGGGTCGGACTTCGGCGATTGCTGGGTCCTCTCCGGGCTGGCTCTTATAGAAATGTGGAAACCAAGACGTTGTTCCCCGAAAGCCTACAAGTTGCGAGGTCGATTTATTGGCGTCACCACACTTGCGGAGTACTACTTGCGAAATCGACATTTGCGGAGTAATACTTGCGGATACTACACTTGCGGACCTACATTTGCGGATACTACACTTGCGGATGCTACACTTGTGGATACTACACTTGCAAACCAAATTTGAATTTTTTTAAATATTTTAATTTCGTACACAATTGTTTAAATTTGTTTAAAAAAATTTAAAAATGTTCATTTGCATTATTTAAAAAAATTCAAATTTGGTCCGCAAGTGTAACATCCGCAAGTAGTACTCCGCAAGTGTGGTGGTGCCGATTTATTCAGAGATAAAATATAGAAATCCTCCATCAATCACACCCCTAACATCTTACCACTATTGTGACGTCATAGTAGTGCGCAAGTGGGCAAACTTCACCTCATAAAGTTTGCCCACTTGCGCACTACTATGACGTCACATGAGTGGTAAGGGATGGGGGTAGAGCAGAGATAATCGATCACGGAGTATAAGAGCCGAGTAACAATTGAAAAAATTGCCAAAATCGAAAATACTGATCGAAATAAAAAAATAGATCAAAATCGAAAAAAATTCCATTTTTACATCAAAAATGCCTATTTTTTAAAGAAAAAAGTTGATCATGATCACGGTGAAGGGAGGTGTAAGCCCGTGATCATGTTTGATCACGGAGGAGGTAGGGGATCTAAAAATGTTAAAAACTTGATCACGTGATATGTGAATGGCCCCTTAGCGCACTCACCCTTTGGGTAGGGATTTTATACCTAGTCAAACTTATGCTTACATTCAAAAACCAATATTGCAATCCCTAAACTACCAAAAAATATTCTCCATAACCATAAGGGCTCTTGCATTAATAACCCGAATTTTGAATCATAAAACACCGCTAAAACTCGATAGATCATATTAAAATACAACGAATGTGCCATTCCAATTATGACCAGAAATAAAATTGCAAAAATTGTATAAATTGAGTATGGTCCAAGATAACGAAAAATTCCATTCGAATAAGCCATTATAAACCTATTGCTCAAGTCTGCCGCATTATTAGCATTAAAAATAGGTACGGGTTGCCACAAGATCAAGATCGAGTCGAAAAAGAAATTCCATAAAAGTTGGATCAATAGTAAATATTTGTAATGACCCATAGTTTGAGTGGATTTTTTGAGGACAACATATACGGCTAATATTACATAAAGTATGGTTATACCAAATATGCAGAATTCTATGATTCGGCAATTAAAATTCATTTGGGGACGGTAGAGGAGTTCAAGCTCCGCGGAATATTGAGACATGTATACTTGAGGAGTTCAAGCTCTGCGGAATATTAAGACATGTATACTTATTAAGCAATGAAAATTTTTCTTGCAAAACTTCACGTATGAGTTTAAAAAGTCATCAGGCTATGCTTAGTTCGAAAAAGGCGTATGGGGTTTTCCTATAAAAAATAAGTATGCGGAAAATTGCTTGAGGTTTTATTTTCACCTGTTTTAGCAAATTTTATTCCTAAAATATGAATTTTTATTAAAAATATATTTCTGAAATATGTCATTCAGCAAAATCTCCCTACAAAAAAAGTTGAATATCTCAGCGAATTTAAAGATTTTCACATGCGATCTGTTGCATGTTATTAGTTGACCAATAGGACACAATATGCAAATATTCTCAAAAATTTTGAATGAGTCTGAGAATCAAAACAAAAGCCTGAATTTGAATTCCTTAGGAATTTTTGAAAAATTCCGCCGCCAATCGATAGAGCGCATCGAAAAACGGTAGTACCCCAAATTTCGTAAAGAAAATATTCTTCGTTTTTGAGAAAATTTAATTTAAAATTTATTAAAAATGGTCGAAATTTTCATAATTTTTAGTGAATTTTGACCATTTTTAATTTAAATTTTCTCGAAAACAAAGAATATGTTTTTTACGAAATTTGATGTTGGAGCCATTTGTAAAATTCGCATATTTTTCAATTTTTAGGGGATAACTCCCTATTTTTTTAATATTTCAAAAATTTTATTAAGAAATAATATCGTCATCGTGTTCCCCATGTCGAAAAATTCCCGAGTACAAAAATCAGCCTATTTGAAGAACTTTTTGAAAATTCAATTTTTTCCCCAAAGGGTAAAAAACAAAAATTTTTTTGTATCCGATATCTTTTTTTGGTTTCCTACACACCTATTCCCTATTTACAGAGTGTTCATTTTGGTCTGCGGCATCAATGTTTTACGCCGTTCTCGCAGCCCCTCGAATTTCTATGCGGTTTTTTTAAATGGCAGCTGAACAATGGCCGAATAAATGTTAATAAAAATTTTCGAAATCCGTTGATCCTAACATTGTCAAAAATTACTTTGAACTTTTCAAAGTCGATTTTCTTCATCTTAACAAAATGTTAAAAATTTAATTTTTTTATGAAAATACAGTGCCTTAGTTCCTCAAACACATACAAAAAACTGTATATAAAAATTATTTAACAGTGGCGAGATATTTGACTTTAAGTTGATAGTCGAAAATGAGGCGAAACAAAATGGCGCACTCGGGAATCGAACCCTCGACCTTCATGGCTGCTAACTGAACGCGCTAACCACTACACCATGTGGCGATCCCGCGTGGAACCAATTTGATTCTAAATTGGCTAATATGTTCCTATCGCAAATGCAGAAGGCTCAGGTTCGACTCCCACATGAAGCAATTTGTCTTTGCCATATCGCGCGTGCCCCGCTGCACGGTCTCCATTGCTTTTTGGTGCTGCCGCTTGGCGGTACGAGTATAAAAAAACTCGCCCCGGATGCCCCGCTTCAATTTTCCATGCATTTTTTTAAAGTATAAACATAAATCCCGCGGCAAGTATAAATGGTGTCTGTGGGTTTTTCTTATAAGAAAATGAATACGCGGAAAATTGCTTTTAGTTTTATTTTCACCTGTTTTAGCAAATCTTATTACTAAAATATAAGTTTTTAGGGTGGTGCACGCTTAGTACACTTCTCGAAAAAAATTTTTTCTCTAAATTGGCTGATTTTTGGTACTTTTGGGTACGTGAAATCGGTTGGCGCAAGTCCCGAGTTCCGAAAAAATTTTCATGACCCCATATTGGTAACCCATGTTCCAAAACTCCCAAGTACCAAAAATCATTTAATTTGGAGCCAAAATAAAAAAGTTGAAAAAATTTATCTTTTAACATGGGCTACTCTGATAGGAGGTCAAAAAATATATGTCTGAAATATAGGATCATTCAGCACAACTTTCCTCCAAAGTTTGGTTCAACTCACCGTCTCTTCAGGCCTTTAACCCACAAAACAATCGAATTTGGTCAGATGATGCACCTGAAACAAAACAGTTGAATCTTTGAAGCTAGCGCTAATTAAGGCATGGGACGAAATATCGGTGGAAACTCTGGCAAAGATAGTGAATGACTTCCCCAAGCGCCTTAAGGACTGCGTCCAAGCAGAAGAAGGCCACTTTGAATAGCTGTTACTTGTTTTTTTGTTGTTACGTTTCATTTTCAAATAAAATATAATTGAAAAATATCGATAAAAAATAGAATATTCGAGTGTATGGGTTCATGTGAATCACCCTGTATTGCGCATTAAAATTTTTATGTGATATATGAATTGAACCTTATAACAATTTTCTCTCCTATTAGATCTTATCACTTGTCTCATTGTATATTCACTTTTGTTATCCCCATAAAAATTCACTTCTTTTGTTGACCATAAAGTAGCTTGTTGGACAAGTGGTCAAACAAGTTTTCTTTGTACAATTTAATTTTTTCCTTCCACTTTTGGTCATGGGATACAAGTCCTTTTTTCCCTTTTTTGGTGTATCAGAAATCTCAAATCACCACTTTCGACAGTTGGAAGTTGAGCAAAAGCTGGTTAGATTATTTTGGGATTCTTAAATTCTTTAAAAGTGATGAAATCTGTTATATTTGTGATAGTTATATTAACTTCTTTGATATCTATGGGATTTTTTCAATGTAGGATTTTTATTAAATTTTTAGAGCTAATACACAATAGGGGAGACACCCAATTGAAAATTTTTTTCTGAAAACGACCGCTCTAGAGGTAATGCGAGAAATCAGAATTTGATATTTTTGAAGCGAAAAACGCTTCCCTGATTCAAGAAAGGCGTATTGTGTATTGAAGCGAAAAGTCGCAAAAATGCGATTTTTGCCTAAAAACAACCCCTTTTAGGGTAAAAATGTGCGGGAAATCCGAATTTGATATTTATAAAATTTTTCGGATTCAAGAAAAGCTGTATATCGAATTTTCGCGTCGATATACAGCTTTTCTTGAATCCGAGGAATTTTATAAATATCAAATTCGAATTCCCCGCACATTTTTACCCTAAAGGGGGTTTTTTTGGCAAAAATCGCATTTTTGCGACTTTTCGCTTCAATACACACTACGCCTTTCTTGAATCAGGGAAGCGTTTTTCGCTTCGAAAATATCAAATTCGGATTCCCTGCATGTTTTTACCCATAGACGGGTCATTCTAGAAAAAATTTCACGTGGGTGGCCCCCCTATTGTGTAGTAGCTCAAAATTTTTTTATGTTATATAACTCTTTATCTAGACGCACATGGTGGCAGTAGCGTATTCAGGGGGCCACTAGGAGTATAAAGAGTGCTCGAAATACTCGAAGTTTTTTTACTACTCGAACTCGAAAAATCTTCGAGTATCGTAGCATGCAAGTTTACCAAAAATTACCCCCTTATAATTTTTTCGATTTTTTAAATTTGTTTCAAAAATATTAATTTTTTACAAAATTTAAATATTTTTAAAGTTTTTTAATCAATTTTTCCCTGAGAAAACCTTTAAAAACATTGAAATCGCAAGAATGGAGGGATGCGCTTGCACCCCCTGGTTACGCCACTGGGTTCTTTTTTATGTTTTGGCCGGCCGAAAAATGGCAAAAAATTACATAAGGGTCCCCATTATGATTTTTGGTGGTTCCTCTCCATTTATGGGGTTCTGGCTACGCAACTGAAGTATATTCAAACATGGAGATGGTATATTGCCTCCTAAACTCATAAATTTTAGCGATGATCTCGGATCCTAGTATATGCTGTAAATGTTCGAAGCAAGCCAAATATTATTCAAACTACTGCCAATTGGATCAGTATAATCGCCCTATGCGAGTCAGCACATCCAATTTTTGTTTTAAATATAAGCATATTTGTCTAGCTAGAGCTAAATAATTTTTGCGTATGTTTGTCAACTTTTATATAAGTTAAATAAATCTTTTTGATATGAAACTTATTGATATTCATTGTAGTCAAAGTGCTCAAAAAGTGGCGCAAAACGTGTGTTTATAGCCAAATGGTTAGCCATTTGATAGTGATTCGTCGTATCGGTAATGTTGTAATCGTAATTTGGGGGTCGTAATCGCAACGTAATTGGGGTTTGTTCAATTCCTGAGATCACGGCGATCAACTTTGTACAACATCACTTTTTGTGAAAAAATTATCGCCGTGGAGAAAAACCGTATGAAAAAGTATCATTTTTTGAGTTTTCTATCCCTACATAATCACATGGCTGAGTGGTTAGTGTGATACGCTTTAATCACTACTATTTGATCTTTCAATAGCGTCACAGGATTAAAACATGGTACATGCAGCAAAATTTTATTTTTAAATAAAAAATATCATTTTATTTTTAAATTTTATCAGCACCATCAAAAAGCAACCGGATTCTTCGATCTACAGTTTCTGTATTGGAAGATTCCGCGCTAGCCACCATTTCTGCCCAATCCAGCATGCGCAGTTGACAATTTGTAAAATATCTAAAAATTAT
>JAQGBS010002461.1:0-13133 GCA_034698545.1 Acrobeloides obliquus | reverse complement strand
CGTGATTTTGAAGACCTCTATAGCGAATCCAGTAGTGAACACGATACCGAAGACGATTCTGAAGTAACAAGCGACTCCTCAGATAATGATTCCAGCCACTCTCATGGAGAACATGACAACGAAAATGGCCACCACCATGAAGATTTCGAGGCCAGTGATCAAGACGAGACCTTCGACCCAACCGACGCCATCCAAGACGAACACCCGGGCACCTCCACCATAGTACTGAATCCAAGACTCCGCCGAGAACGCCGCAGGCAACAGGCATTGGAGCAACAAAAAACTCAGCCAAGAAATAACTACTCAAATCCATGAACCTAGTCCAGAACAATTCGGATATTTTACTTGTTTTATTTTCCTCGCGTTTATTATTATTTTCCATATCGAATTTTTCTTTGAATTGTGCTGTTTTCTGTCTTAATTTTAATAGGTGATTGTAAATTGTATTATTTTACGATTCTATTGATCTTGTGAAACGGGCGCAAAAAGTTGAAAAAATTACCCTTTCTAAATTAGCCAAACGTCAATATTTCAAAAAACTGGGAATTAAATTTTAGATTTTTCTCGGAATTGAAACCCACTTTGTGCTATTATGCTTTTGACGATTGATAATTAAGGCTTTTCCAATAAATATATGTTTAAATCTTAAATAAATTTGAAAGAGTGTAAATTTCGGCATAGGGACGTTCGGCACGATTTTGAAAGTTTATTGAAACGATTCTTGCAAATCTAGCAATTTTTTGCGTGATTTGCAAGAATCATTTCAATAAGCTTTCAAAATTATGCAAGAAGGAGGAGCACACTGAATGTTGGGTGTAAAGGAAGTAAAAGTTAATTTAAAAAAAAACGATCAAGACTTATGCACCAACCTAATATAAATTTATATCATTTTACAATGACATCATACCAAAGCTTTATTTTTCGTCATCCAAAAGAGTTTCTCACAAGATAATACGGTATGCGTGAGAATTTTTTTCGCTTGCATAAAATATTAGGAGAATTGTGATTCGGAGTTGCTCGACTTTGTATCGAACCGATTGATAAAACAGCATTGGCACTGAAGTGAACTTTTCCTTCACTAGCAATGAAGTGACTTTCCGGGGTTTCTATGCGGGAAATCGATTGCGCGCATTGTCGAAGCGAGAAATGGTCTGTGTATTGAAACGAAAACCTGAATTTGAATTCCTGATAGAGTTTTTGAAAAATTCCACCGCCAATCGATAGAGCGCATCGAAAAACGGTAGTATCCCAATTTTCGTGAAAAACATATTCTTCATTTTTGAGGAAATTTAGTTCAAAGTTGGCTAAATTTCGGTCAATTTTGATTAAAATGATAGAAATTTGCAAAATTGACCGAAACTTTGAACCAACTTTGAACTAAATTTCCTCAAAAATAACGAATGTTTTTCACGAAAATTGGGGTACTACCATTTTTCGATGCACTCTATCGATTGGCGGTGGAATTTTTGAAGTCTTGAATTATGAAAGGAAATATCATATCTCTAGATTTTTATGACGTTTTTAAACATTGTTTTCTTTCATTCTTTCACAAAATTTCTTCGCAAATCAACTTTAAATTGAAAATTTTTCACCTGTTCCTAAAAAACTTAGAAATTCCTAAGTGTCTATACCCACATATATATAGATCTCAATCATTTACATTCCAGGTGTTTGGTACCTGCCTACATACAGTACCGATTAATAACAGTTTGGCGTAAATATTGCCTAGGAAACCGTTAAAAATAAGACAAAAGTCATAAGAAATTTTTATCACCTGTATGCTTTAATTACACAAGTTGAGCTTTAGACATGCCTAAGTCGATTTTCTTGACGTGAGCGATTGGATTTGCATTAGATTTATTAAGTTTTTTAAGTGATAAAAATTGTTTTTTTTTAAGTTGACCAGTTTTTCTAAAAAATCCCCACATATTTACCTACGTGAAGGTACATAGTCTTAAGGTTATAATACAGATTTCTATTTTTATTATTGTGCTAAAAATTAAAGTTTGAGAAAATTTGTTCCAAAAATAAAACGAGAACTTTATTCTATGCAGGTAAGAACGTGGCAAGACCACGTTCATTATTACGTGTCCGGAAGTTATCCCAGATGTGGGTGGGAAACAAGAAAGTGATCATTATTATACGCTCATTAGTAATTTTATAATTTTTGCACATATGGGAATATCTAACAAACATGACAACTTTTCATGTTGTTTGAGCTTTTTTGGTTAAGATTTTTTATTAAGTTTTGGGGTTTCAATTCATTGGGTACACGTTAAATTTTTCTCTTCCGAAATGGTAGGGGTAGTAAAAAGCGGCAAAAGTTTTATCCTGCTGACATCCCTATTTTTTTTCTTACTTCCCCATCGTTTTTAGTAAAAAATTTAAGAAAATAAATTTTAGGTAAAATTGTCAAAAGTACGCTAAATTTTGCCTAACTTGAGTAATAATATAGTTGGACACGCTATGATGATTTACTATAATCATGGCCTTGCCATTCTAATCTTTTTATGGACACTATTTTCTTTAAATTTCGATGCAGTTATTACCACCACCACTCCGATAACAAATCTTGATACAACGAAGAAAGCAAATGATGTTGGGACGACAGAAAAATTGTCGAAAACAAGTAAAACTTCGGCACCGGTAGCGACCACAGAGGCTTCTAAAACAAACGAAAATACGCTTAATAGCGTAACAACGAAGATGAGTGAAACTAGTACAACAAAATCGACAACCTCAAAATCTAAGCAGACCACCGAAGCTTCTAGTGGATCTGGAGACGGTAGCGGTTCTGGAAGTGGTGAAGGTAGTGGTTCTGGAAGTGGTGATTCTGAAACGGGGACGACAGAAAAATTGTCGGAAACAAATAAAACTTCGGCACCGGTAACGACCACAGATGCTTCTAAAACAAACGAAACTACGCTTAATAGCGTAACAACGAAGATGAGTGAAACTAGTACAAAAAAATCGACAACCTCAAAATCTAAGCAGACCACTGAAGCTTCTAATGGATCTGGAGACGGTAGCGGTTCTGGAAGTGGTGAAGGTAGTGGCTCTGGAAGTGGTTCTGGAAGTGGTGATTCTGGAAGTAGTGATTCTGGAGGTGGAAACAGTAAGGAAAAATATATGTACAGGACATAGCAGAACATGAAAAGGGGTACAAGATCTGGCACTTCCTCACGCAGACAAGCCTGAAAAATGAATACCCTTCTCCTTGACGTAGGCAGAACGGTCGGCTGGGGATTACCCACTGAAAAGGTTCAGTTGGAGGGTTATGTGTAGAAGAGGGGCATTACCATAGACATGGGTGGTGGGGTAATCATTCCCCTCTTCCTAATATTTTCATACCGCTAAAATAAACTATAGGTCACGTTTCTTAAAAGTTTCAAAAAAAAGATTTCTAATTTAAGGTGCAACCACTGCTTCCACTGCTGCCACTACTACCTCAGATAATGGTGCCGGTAAAAGAATGGCTTTCGGAGCAATCATGGTCATCAGTTTATTTTTCATGATTTTGCAAATATGGTCCTCAATTCTTGGACACCGGATGCAGCTACATCCTGTGAGGTGGCATACTCTACATTATAACTGTTGGAATATTTTCCAACTGGTATTTCATTTTATATTAATTATAAAAATTAAAACAATTATTTAAGGTCGTTTTTGCCGATACCGACCCTAATTCGCCCTATGCTGGATTTTTACATAATACGAATATCGATACTGGGTTGAATAATTTACAAAAATTGACGTTTACTGCTTTTATGTCGTGTAAGTTTCTGTCATATGCCTGCTAAGGGAGAGGAAGGACTAGTTCATATGTGGGTGGGACCAACCCAAGCGAGGGATGAGTAGAGATCGTCTTCCTCCTCTATCAGAATAGCACCGGAATATGTCCAATGACCTGAATCGGGACAATACAACAGGAAACCGAACTGTCCTCCAGATTGATCAACTATCAATGCTCTACTTTATTGCTCTATAACATTATTTTTTCAGCTTGGCTCGTTGTAACACCCTTCATATTAATCTCATACTATCTACCAGAAATTCTTCAAAATCGTTTCACACAGTGGATTATATGGATACCGATTTATGCCATCTGGAACATCATCCCCATAACTTTCTGCTTTGCTGGAGTAAGTCTATATCCACTCATTCAAACTTGATACAAATAAAAAACTTTTAAGAACTTTATGGATCCAGGCAATGACCTCTTTAATGCCTATCATATGGGAATAACTCTGCTTTTTGTGATTTTCTTACTAGTTTCGATTGTTTTTACAATTGTCTCTCTGGTGGTCTTCATAGTTCATTCTATTATGTATTGTACAAATACCAGGAAACACAGCAAAAAGTTTTTACCGGTAATTTTTTTATACAACTTACCCCAATTCTGAGAAATGAATAAATTTGCCAAATTTCTTTAAGCATGCTTACGACTTTTTACACTTGTTATTCAAGTTGATCTACTACATAGTTTCATTTTACACCATTATGCCATATAATTGTAAGTTTCGGAATTTGGTTTTTTTTACAACAAATAGCTTTCTTCCAGTCCTATGGGTCAGTCTCCATAGCCGCACCCAGGAGAGTGTGTCTAGTGAATGCGCTAGTGCTAGCCCATTATGTTTTCCAGTCTTATACCGGTTAGAGGGACACCCCGTACACCCTTTGGCAAAAGCTATGGGACAAATATATAGAATCAATCCCGGTTACACACAATAACCTTATATCCATTTAGCTAAGACGATGGTCGAATATCTAACAAGAGTTATTGGAATGACGACTCTCCTAAATTGGTTTAATTGGGCGATTACAAATTTAGCGAATATAATGCCAACTTTGATAAACATCTTCCAAAGCTTGTTGAACCAAGCGGCCTGGTGTGCGCTTATGATACCGATTGGAGAATTTTTCACCACTTTTATCTGGATTGAAATGTACCGAGAACAGGTTTCCTCCCATCAGTGACCATATATTAACACTTATATTTTAGTACATTTGGTTGTTATCGTGTGGAAGATTCTACAAAGAAAAAATTGGGCAAAAAATCACAAAACAGCCTATACGTGGAACAACGATGGTTGTTCAACCTAGACAATCATTCCTGGTTGCAAAACCTGGGACCGTGGCCCCAAGAAATGGAGGATGGACGGACCCGGTTCTCCAGGGGGCGCTGAATACAGACCCGAATGCGAGGTTTATCCCGGTTTCCAATACAGCGCCGTTACAACAAAATTGGACGTCCAATGGACAAGATTCGAAAAAAGGAAACAACTCGGTTTCAAGTACAGCTTCACTGATCTCAAACAACTCGACGAAGAAAATTGATTAGGGAATAAGATAATCAAAAAAATCTTTGTGTTGTGTAATATAAATGTTGTTTATTTTGTAAAAATGTGTATTTTGTAAATCTTTTTAATTAAAAAAATAAACTGGGGGACCGAGCGCTATCACGCTCGGAGGAGAGAGATTTTTCGATCCGAGCGTTCTGAATAAGATCTCCACCCTGATCCGAGTGCTTTTGAGCGCCTCCGAGTGCTTATGAGCTCTTCTGAGTGCTCACGGGTTCTTCTGAGCGCCTCTGAGCGCTTCTGAGTATCTCTGAGTGCTTGCGAGCGCCGAGTACCTCTCTGAGTTCTTCTGAGCACTTCCGAGTGCTTATGAGTTCTTCCGTGCGCCTCTAACTCTTTCACGCGCCTCCGATTGCTTCCGAGTGCTTACGAGTTCCTCTGAGCGCCTCCGAGCGCTTCCAAGAGCTTCCGAGTGGTGTGGTGTTATCGGTGGGGTGGCACACCAATGTAGTGTGGTGTGGCACCACACCACCCCACGGATTTTTTAACTTTTTAAAATAAAAAATCGATGAAAACTGCCATTTTTTAACTAAAAAACTTCATATTTCATCGTTTTAGAGAACGTCTATTGGCACCAGAGTTGAAAAGGATGGTATAGTAGCACACCACACCACCCCACACCATCATACCACACCACCCCACACCACTAACCACAACACACGGTGTGGTGGAAGACACAGATGTTAGTCACAGTGTAGTAGTGGAAAATACACCGTCAAGTATTCACCAATTAACGGGTATCGTTTTTAGATCTTTACCAATATTTTGTGATATTTTCATAACCCATTCAAATCCTAGAGGAATCATTCCCATTACTAGCTCGAATCTAAACATGTACTTATCTAATCTGTTGCGTGTAGTTTCTTTTTCCAATTGTCAATCACGCATGAGAAAGTTTAATTATGAAGCTTGAGAAAGGCATAAATAAATTTTATATTTGAGCCTTGAAATTGATTGATTTTTGTGTCTGGTTTTAATTGTTTTGTAAACTTATTTTCTTACTTCCCCGCGTTTTTAGTAAAAAATCTGAGAAAATAAATTTTGAGGTAAAGATTGTCAAAAGTACGCTAAATTTTGCCTAACTTGAGTGATAATATAGTTGGGCACACTATGGTGATTTACTATAATCATGGCCTTGCCATTCTAGTCTTTTTATGGGCACTATTTTCTTCAAATTCCAATGCAGTCATCACCACCATCACTCCGATAACAAAACCTAATAATGCTCCAAAAAATTTTTCCATGAAGAGTATTGCACCTAGTACGGCTACATCGAGTCAAACTTCAACTGGGAACCCTCAAGATGTTACTGAAATCACATCGGAAAATGTCGAATCTACAGGTTTTGGGAATTTTTCCATTTTATTCCTGGAAGTTTAAAATTTTTTAAGATATGGGAGAAAAGGTTCTCCAGGTTCCTTCCCCATAATTACGACTCTGCCTCCCAAAACTCCCACCCCAAGATGAAGCTGGGGTGTCCGAAATGAGGGCACTTTCACAAAAAGAGCTGATTTTTCCCAAAAACATAAGGTAGTATGATCCCTTATGATTAAGATTTTTTCGGATCTTCGGTCCAAATGGAGGGAGGCACCGGTGCCCCCTCTCTCTAGGTACATCCTTGCCCACGAAAAGGTTCAATTGGAGGGGTTATATGTAGGAGAGGGGCATTACTATAGAAATGGGTGGTGGGGTAATTATCCCCCTCTCCCTAATATTTTCATACCGCTAAAATAAACTATAGGTTACGTTTCATAAAAGTTTCAAAAAAAGACTTCTAATTTAAGGCGAAACATTCACTGCTACCGCAGATAATGGTGCCGGTAAAAGAATGGCTTTCGGAGTACTCATGGTCATCAGTTTATTTTTCATGATTTTGCAAATATGGTTCTCAATTTTTGGACACAGGATGCAGCTACATCCTGTGAGGTGGCATACCCTACATTACAACTGTTGGAATATTTTCCAATTGGTATTTCATTTTATATTAATTAAAAAATTAAAAAAATTATTTAAGGTCGTTTTTGCCGATACCGACACTTACTCGCCCTATGCTGGATTTTTACATAATTCGAATATCGATACTGGGTTGAATAATTTACAAAAATTGACGTTTACTGCTTTTATGTCGTGTAAGTTTCTATGCTCCACTTTATTGCTCTACAACATTATTTTTTTCAGCTTGGATCGTTATAACACCCTTCATATTAGTCGCATACTATGCACCAAACATTTTTAAAAATCGTTTCACACAGTGGATTATATGGATACCGATTTATGCCATCTGGAACATCATCCCCATAACTTTCTGCTTTGCTGGAGTAAGTCTATATCCACTCATTCAAACTTGATACAAATGAAAAACTTTTAAGAACTTTATGGATCCAGAAAATGACCTCTTTAATGCCTATCATATGGGAATAACTGGGCTTTTTGTGATTTTCTTACTAGTTTCGATTGTTTTTACAATTGTCTCTTTGGTGGTCTTCATAGTTCATTCTATTATGTATTTTAGAAATACCAGGAAACACAGCACAAAGTTTTTACCGGTAATTTTTTTTATACGACTTACATAAAAAAGTGGGATGATTGTAACCCTAATCAATGTCCTATTGCCTACTCCACTGACCTACATCCCAGTGGCGTAGCTACGGTGGAGGGGGGGGAGGTCAGCAGTTCGGGGTGGCCCCAAATCTGAGAAATGAATAAATTTTCCTAATTTTTTTAAGCATGCTTACGACTTTTTACACTTATTATTCAAGTTGATCTACTACATAGTTTCATTTTACACCATTATGCCATATAATTGTAAGTTTTGGAATTTGGTTTTTACAATAAATAGCTTTCTTCCAGTCTTACGGGTCAGTCTCCATAGTCGCACCCAGAGGAGTATGTCAGGGGAATGCGCCAGTGCTAGCCCATTGTGTTTTCTAGTCTTAGACCGGTTAGAGGGGCACCCAGTACACCCTTTGGCTAAAGCTAGGAAACAACTCTATGGGATAAATCCCGATTACACACAATAACTTTATCCCCATTTAGCTAAGACGATGGTCGACTATCTAATCAGAGTTATTGGAATGACTACTCTCCTAAATTGGATGAATTGGGCGCTACAAAATTTAGCGAATATAATGCCAACTTTGATGGACATCTTCCAAAGCTTGTTGAACCAAGCGGCTTGGTGTGCGCTTATGATACCGATTGGAGAATTTTTCACCACTTTTATTTGGATTGAAATGTACCGAGAACAGGTTCCCTCTCATCAGTGACCATATATTAACACTTATATTTTAGTACATTTGGTTGTTATCGTGTGGAAGATTCTACAAAGATAAAACTGGGCAAAACCTCACAAAACAGCCTATACATGCAACAACGATAGTTATTGAACCAAGACAATCATTCTTGGTTGCAAATCCCGGGGCCGTGGCCCCAACAAATGGAGAATGGGTGGATCCGGTTCTCCAGACAGCGCTGAATACAGATCTGAATGCGAAGTTTATCCCGGTTTCTAATACAGAGATGTTACAACAAAATTGGACGACCAATGGACAAGATTCGAGAAAAGGAGACAAGTACAGCTTCACTAATCTCAATCAACTCGACAAAGAAAATTGATTAGGGAGCAAAATAAAAAAATCTTTTTTGTTGTGTAATATAAATGTTATTTATTTTGTAAATCTTTTCATTAAAAGATAAACTGGGGGACTGAGCGCTAAAGCGCTTGGATGAGAGAGGAGATTTTCCGATCGATAAGTCTTCGAGCGCCCCTAACGAGATCTCCGCCCTGATCCGATTGCTTCTGAGTGATTGAGAGCTCTTCCGAGCGTCTCCGAGCGCTTTCGAATGCCTCTGAGTGCTTACAGCGCTTCCAAGTATCTTAAGTTTTTCCGAGCACCTCCAAATGCTTACGAGTTCTTCCAAATTTCTTCTAAGCATCTCAGAGCGCTTCCGAGTGTCTCTAGTTCTTACGAGCGTCTCCGAGCAACAACATCATCTGGTCTAAAATTATGTTTAAACTTATTCTTAAACAACCACTCATCCCAATCAAATATGTAATTATCCCGTACAAGGTTAATATTAAATAACATATCGTCAGTTTTTCACTTGGCGATTTTCCCTAATCATTGAATTTTCCTATTTGGAGAATTTTTATCTTCAACAAATTTTTCTGGTTGGCAAACTTTGTTTCGTCAAATTTTCCTTCACCCGACTGGCAACGGACCGTATGCCGAACATAATACAATCCAATAAATGCAAATTTTTGGACACCGCGATTTTTTAGAAGGGGCATTGTGATCACATCGAATTTTTTTCATGTTCATTTTATAATTAAGAAAGCAAGGAATCAACTATCCATTTTAGTTTGTTTTGTTGAACAAAAATTAAAGTGCTAAGTTCCTAGGCCGAAGCGACTTCGGCGCTATTTGAGGAGGCGTTCTCCTTTTTCCCTTCTCAATCCCCTCCCCTTATCCTTTCTCCTTCCACCTTATTATTTCTCCTGTCTCCATTATCCTCCCCCACCAATAAGTTTTTTAGGAAGATTATTTTTTGAAAAAATTTTTGGCTGAAAATTCAAAATTTTGACTCAATCTCGCGGTTAAAATCAAAAAATTCTTTCAGATTCGTCATACCCGAAAATCTCAGAGTGCAAAAAATCAGCCGATTTTGAGCCATTTTTGAAATTCTGATAAATTAGTGGCGGCCCCATAGGGCCGCCACTAATTCGTTCGGAAATTTTTGACTTCACTAATTTATAACTAATAACATCACTAATTCCGTTCGGACACATCACTAATAGGCGTTCGGACGCGTTCAGAAACGTTCTGACGCGTTCGGAAACGTTCTGACGCGTTCGGAAATGTTCAGACGAGCGCCCGAACGCCTATTATTGATGTTTCCGAACGCGTCCGAACGCAATTAGTGACGTTATTAGTGAACTAAAATCCATTCAGGAGCCGTCCGAACGTATTAGTGGCAGCCCATAGACCCCTTAGATGAGTTTCCTCAGTGTCGGAACATACTTTTTTGTAATCAGGACAAAATTCTGAGTTGATTCCCCTACTTCTTAAAAAAAATGCACACACACAACAGAATGTTTTCTTACGAGAAATCGATTGCACGAATTTCCGAATTTTGAAAATACTTCCTTAACGTTAATTTTCGCTTCAATCACGCACACACGCATATTTTTCCTTTAATTAATATGTAAATAAGTTTTTATTAAATATTTTTCTAAAGGAAGTTAGAAAAGTCTGGGCAAAACGCATTCTTTCGAAACTGACTAAATTTGTTGTAGTATCAAAGTTGACTTCCCACATAGGTGGAAATGCTATTGAAGTCTATTGAAAATAATATTAAAAATTTTTAAAGTAGAAAAAATTTTTGACTGCCACAGTTTTTATTGATTGATTTATTTTTAACAAATTTTTGATTGTCGTGCAAAATTTGATGATGGAAGCTAGCCAGATATTACGTTATCATGTTTGGGGGGGGGTCAGCCCTTTCCACAAAAAGTTGATAATGCTAGTGCATTTTTGAAAACGTGGGGAGTAAAAAAT
The DNA here is from genome assembly GCA_034698545.1 of Acrobeloides obliquus. Taxonomy (NCBI): domain Eukaryota; kingdom Metazoa; phylum Nematoda; class Chromadorea; order Rhabditida; family Cephalobidae; genus Acrobeloides; species Acrobeloides obliquus. The sequence continues at coordinate 2,215 of JAQGBS010002461.1, read as the reverse complement.
CCGAAAAAATTGATAACATAATATTTGGACAGCCCCATGCCCAAAAATTTGGAACTAAAATTTTATATTTTATCTTGTATTTTACTTTGGCTTTTCAAGCAATTGTTTGTTTTCAAGTTTTTTGAGAAGAATTTTTTTGGTCAAAAATTTCGACCCAATCCCGCGGTCAAAATCGAAAAATTCTTTCAGATTTGTGTTCCCTATACCCGAAAACCCTCGAGTGCAAAAAATCAGTCGATTTTGAGCCGCATATTTTGGCCTCTCTTGGCGGGGTGAGAAGGGCCCGTAGAACCATTGAATTTTTCTGATGAGTTTTCCCAGAGCCGGGATATACTTTTTGTAATCAGTACAAAATTCTGCATCGATTCTCCTACCTCTTAAAAATCGTTAGAGCAACAAAAAAGTTAATCCGGATACGCACACTACACGTTTAATGTAGTGTTTTTCGTTTTAGTTAAATAGAAATGAAGTTCCGAAAGCAAAACAAACGCCGCTTTTCTTTCGCTGCTTCAAACTGCCAATCCTGCTCTGTTTATATAAAATCTTTTATTCTAAAGAACGTAGAACAATAGAAAAGTCTGGATAAAACTCGTTCTTTCGAATCTTACTAAATTTATTGTGAGCATCAAAGTTGACTTCCCACATGGGTGGAAATGCTATTGAAGTTTATTGAAAGAATAAAAAGAAGAGCGCGAGAAATGAACCGCCAACTCATTACTCATAAGTACCGGGGGCCGAGCGCTAACGCGCTCTCAGTTTCTCAGGGAATGACCCCGAGCAGCACTTCCGAGCGTTTTAATTTAAAGTAAAATGTGACTCCGAGCGGCACTCCTCGAAATTTTACTCTAGCATAAAAAACACAAAAAATGAAAATTTTTTGTTTCCGATTTCGATGATTTTGGTGTCAATCGTTTTCTTTCATCATCTTCTACAACTTTTGTTTTAGCGTCCTGGGTTTAAATCAAACATTCCATTTGAATACAAATATTACACGTTTAAAGTAGTAGGATTTTTTAAAATAGGAAAATTTTTTAGCCGCCACAGTTTTTGTTGATTTTTTTAAAGAAATTTTTGATCATCGTGCAAAAATTGCCGATGGGGTCATCCAGGTATTATGTTATCATGTTTGGGGGGGGGGAGTCAGCCCTTCCCACAAAAAATTGATAATGCTAGTGCATTTTTGATAACATGGGGAGGGGGGGGGGGGTAAAAAAATCTGAAAAATTTATAATATCTGGACAGCCCCATTTACAAAAATTTTGTATTTTATCTTGTACAGTCAATTTCTCGATTTAGTGACGCCCCCACGGAGGGGTCACTAAATCAAGTTTGACTGTATTTATATTTTTGCAATGCATCCCTGCGTGGTCGTGTTGACGTGAAAATTCTCTGTAGGGGTCACTAAATCGAGAGTTGACTATTTTACTTTGGCTTTTCAAACAATTGTTTGTTTTCAAGCAACAAAAATTTCGGTTTTCTTGTTAGAAAATGACATTTCTATTCTCACTAGACTCTATAATTAAGTGAAAGTTTACAGTTGTGTAATTATGGAAAAAATAAGATTATTTCGATTCTCATTAATGCCGTCGAAAAAGTTATAAATGCATGTATGATTTCAATTGAATTTATAGTGAATGTTCTATTCGGGTATGTTGCTAACCCGTGATTTAAAGCGGAAAAAGAGTGAAGTTTTAATTTAAAATTTCCAATTTATTGTGCTTTGAGTTATAAAAGGTGTTTTTATGATTAAAAGTTTTAATTTTCAATAAGTTCTTAGTAGCAAAAATTGCTAAATTCTTTCAAATCTTTGGTATTTTGCAAAGTTTGCGTAGTTAGGCGTAATTTACAGGGTGTGCCTACACCCACTCTTCTCTGAATTAGGGTCAAGGCACTATCTTAGATTCTTTTATAAAATTTTCATTCATGGGATAATTTCAGGATCAGAGAAGCATTTGTACAGCTTAGCAATGCGCACAATCAATTTCCAGCATAAAATTACCCCCTCCTCCAGAAGGTGATTATTAAAAAAGAATCCAAAATAGTTCGCTTTACTATTGATTGTGCGCATTGCTAAGCTAAGGCTTAGGGGTAGTGAAAAATACCTAAATCAAAGACAGGGTATTTTTTCATAATTCGAAAATGCGTGCAATCGATTCCCCGCATAAAATTACCTTTATAGAGGTCATTTAAAAAAAATAATTTTCAATTATTCTAT
>JAQGBS010002460.1:0-13136 GCA_034698545.1 Acrobeloides obliquus | reverse complement strand
CTCGTGTGTAGGGATATTGGAACTGGACAGCGTGGAGGATTCCAATTCAGCTCACGCACGAGGAGTATTTTAGCGCCTGGGGCAAGCAGGAAGAGCAGAAACCAGTATATATCCGATGGAAATCGAAGAAGTAGTAGCGATTATGCAATCGGAAAGATATTATTACGCTATGTACTTTTCTGCTCTTCACACTGTTTCATTCAACGATCTCCGATAAAAACTTAGGAGATAGTCATTTTGAAAAACTAGAATAAAAATTAAGTGTGGTGAAAAAAGCCATAGTACAGGGTGTATACAAAAAACGGAATTTGGGGGATTTTTTCATATTTCGATCCGAATTTTTTTTCAAAAATGACCCTATTAGGGGTAAGGAATCAATTGCACACATTTTCAACGCTTCCCTGATCCTGAATCGGGGAATTGGAATGTGTGTACTGAAGCGAAAATCGAAAATTTTTAGATTTTCTGGAGATAAATTTATGCGGGAATCAATTGCGCGCACTTCTGAAGTGTGAAAACGCTTCCCTGATTCAGTGAAGGTGGTGGGTGTATTAAAAAGATGACCAATTTTCGCTATAATACATCAATTTTTTATTTAGGATCAGGGAAACGTTTTCAAGCTTAGAAAATGAGCACAATCGATTCTCTGCATAAATTTACCCCCAGGGAACCATTTTCAGGCAGAAAATCTAAAAATGTCCGATTTTCGCTTCAATACACACTCCGATTCCCTAATTCAGGGTCAGGGAAGCGTTTTCAAACTTCGGGAATGCGCGTAATCACGATTTTTCAATTTTTGACGATTCTGTCAAATATCTTGCCAAAAAAAACATTGGATAGCAAAGGGCTTAGGCCTAGGAATCTTGCTCAACGTTAATCAGATTTTTTCATGAATTTTGGACCTGAAAATTTTTTCTAAAAATGACCCGTGTAGGGGTTATTTGGGCACTATAACTTTTCGTACAATTGTGGTTCGTACGGACTTTTCGTACGGTACTTTTCGTACAAACACTTTTCGTATGGTACTTTTCGTACTTTACTTTTCGTACATTCACCTTTCGTACGGAACTTTTCGTACAACACACTTTTCGCATGACACTTTTCGTACAAATATTTTTCGTACAAATATTTCGTACAGGTACTTTTCGTACAAATATTTCGTACATGTACTTTTCGTACGAACTTTTCTTTGCCTGATTATCATAAAATTCATTAAGTACCTGTACGAAAATCCGTACGAAAAGTTATACTGCCATCAGGCAACGAAAAGTTCGTACGAAAAGTACCTGTACGAAATTTTTGTACGAAAAGTTCGTACTAAAAATAGTTATATGAAAAGTACCGTACGAAAAATAATTGTGCAGAACAATTGTACGAAAAGTTATAGTGCCGTAATTTGATGCGGAGAATCGATTGCGCGGAGCGTAAAAATGTTCTTGACCCTGATTCAGGGTAACGTATTGAAATGAAAATGAAAAAAATCTTGCATAAAATTACCCCTAGAAAAGTCGTTTTTGCAACAAAAAAATTTTCGAAGGTGCTACTGCAAAGTTTACCCCCTTAAAATTCTGGCTAGAAAATTGCCACGGACCATTTTAGTGTTAAAGAAACTAGCTTACTTTTGAAAAAAAACAAGTTAAAAAATCTTCCAATCCGATCAAAAAATTTCCATTTCACACAAAACCAGAAAATCTTCTACACAACTTCTATCCGAACAAGGCCGCCGGCAGGATTATTATGCAATTTCTTTTTCGTTGACTTTTCGACGCAAAGTTGCATTCATAAAAAGGGAGAATTATTGGCCACTCAATTGTTTCTGATAGTTTTGAAAAATTGCTTGTGCATTAAAAAAAACTTTCGACCTACGACACACACAGGAAGTGTGTGGGGGAATGCTAGCGCGGTCCGGGCCGTGGGAAGAGACCCACAAATTTTCAATCACATAACACAAAATGTAACCGCTAGTGCCCAAAGCGGTGCACAATTTATGCGGTGTGGTGGCGTCGAAAGTGTAAAAGTCAAGACAACGTAGTAATCCGCCAAAAAATTGAAGAAGAAAAATGACTAAATTTTTCACGTGAAGAGACTATAAGAAAATAAAATATGACAGGTTTACAAAAACAGTTGCTCTCCATTCATAGTCATGCAAAGCATTGCACTTTCATTCATAAGTTGTAGGGAAAAAGTGAAAGGGATTTTACAGGGTGAGTTTTAAAAAGTGCATCTTTGTGATTTTTCGACGCGAAACATTTTTTGGAACCGAAAAATCATTGTATAGCAAAGGGCTTAGATTTAGGCTTAAGCCTAGGCTTAGGCTTAGGTTTAGGCTTAGGCCTAGGCTTAGGTTTAGGCTTAGGCTTAGATTTAGGCTTAGGCTTAGGCCTAGGCTTAAGACCAGGCTTAGGCTTGGGCCTAGACTTAGACTTAGGTTTAGGTCTAAGCTTAGACCTAGGCTTAAGCTTAGGTTTAGGCTTAGACCTAGGCTTAGGTATGAGCCTAGGCTTAGGCTTCTCGCCGAGACGAATAAAATGACATCAAAATTATTGAATTTAAACAATTTTTTAGGTTATTAAAACGAAAACCCTGATTCATATGGATCAGGGTTTTCGTTTCAATAACCCAAAACTATGTTAAATTGGATAATTCTGGTGCCATTTTATTCGTCTCGGCAAGCTAAAAAAATGCTGTCTTTATTTTTTTTAAATTGCCCAAAAAAGATGTTAAAAAATATAGAAACATACTTCAAATTCGAACAATGCCCTAATACAAACTAATGATGAAGAAAAGATAGACCAAATTAGTCAACCCATGCAAAAGATTTCATCACTTATTTTAGCGGCTGTTGTTCTTTAATATAGCTTTTCTGTTTCTTCTTTCTCACAGACGACGCTTGGCACTCATGCGAAACGTTTCCTTCGACCCAAAAAAGTTCAAATTTTTTTAACCCACCGACAACTACATTTTCGTCTTAACTTATATGATGTCGAAAAACGAACGGCTTGAAGCATGAAAAGTCGCTTATTATCGGAGTGGAGAAAGTCAGTCAAATGAAGAAGGAAAAAAGAATATATGCATGTGTACCTGTGACAAATCGTATTTATCCCCAACACTACTATTCTGGTTTGTTATTTTTCATTCTCATCAAAGTTGCTATTTTTGATCGAGGATCACCCTCTTAGCTCATTAGACTTTACACACGAGATGATATTCCGGCTTAAAAAAGATTTCCTCGTATAAGACTGAACGTGACGGGGTCCAAAGTTTATATTGTAATAAATTACTAAGAGACAAAAAAGTCAAGTGATTTGAGGTGTTCAAAGATCTAGTAAGAAGGATCAGAGAAAAGAGGGAATCGGGAAAAGTCCTACATACGCAATTTTTCAGTGGTTATTTATGAAAAAAATCGAATTTTCAATTCATTTAGATTCGGTCAACAACTATCTAGAAATATTCGTCATGGTGCAAAACAGTAAAATAAGTGTGCTTTTTCAGTCAACGGAGTCGACACACAAGACAAGAAATAATGACAATTTTTCAGAGTCAAAAATACGGCTCCAGGGAAAGACAGAATTTCCTACAAGGAATTGCGTGACATCGACCCTAGTTTTGGCGTCTTAGCTTCAATCTACAGCCGCTGTCTTCAAGAAAAGCGCATCCCGACGCACTGGAAGCGCGCCTATAGTTGAAATTTTTTTGGCTACCTTGGAACTTTTTATTGAATCAGGCAATGTGTATATTGAAACAAAAAGAAACGTGGATCCTTATATAGCTTTTTTGATGCATCCCTGCGTGGTCGCATGGAGGGAAAATCAGGATTAGTACAGGGTGGCCCAAAAAAAACTAATTTTAGTTTTTATGATTTGCGATCATCATACAAACTACAAAAAATCCCGAAGGTCGAAATCAGAATTTATCATAATTCAAGATTTCATCATACAAAGTACAAAAAATTTTGAATTAGATATTTCTGAAAAATACATTTTTTGTAGTTTGTATGATGATCGCAAATCATCATACAAACTAAAATTGCAGTTTTTTTGGGCCACCCTGTACTTACTACAGACTACTACTACAAACTACTACTATAGACTACTACTAAAGACTACTACTACAGACTACTGTAGTAGTACTACATACTACTACTACAGACTATTACTACAGACTACTACTATAGACTACTACTACAAACTACTGCTACAGACTACTACTATAGACTACTACTACAAACTACTACTATAGACTACTACAGACTACTGTAGTAGTACTACAAACTACATACTACTACTACAGAAGCGAAAATGAGCCAACATTCGGATTTTTGTCGGAAAAACGGCTATCCTGGGGTTTTTCTAGGCGAGAAATCGATTGCGCGCATTGCCGAATCGTGAAAATGTTTCCCTGATTCAGGGAAAGGAGTGGGTGTATTGAAACGAAAATGAACTAACATTCGGATGTTCGTCGAAAAAACGGCTATCCTGGGGTTTTTCTAGGCGGGGAATCGTTTACGCGCATTTTCAATACATTAAAAAATTTACCTGACACTGATTTAAGCAAGTTTTTAAACGATTTTGATTATGAAACCTTTTTAGAGAGTACTGCATATTTTCTCTAATTGAACCCCATGAGGTTTATTTTTCGATTGGGTGGGGTTCTATTAGAGATGGGGTTCAATTAGAGAAAATACGGTATATCCATTGTGTGGGGATACCTTCCTGTGATTAAAATCAAAAAATTCCTTCAGATTCGAGTTCCCTGTTGTCGAAAGACCCCGGAAAAATCAGCCGATTTGGAGAACTTTTTGAAATTTCGATTTTTTCCACAGCCCGAAAATTATGGTACAAAACCTAATACAATTTTGGATAAAAATTTCTTATAATTTTTTTAGTCATTTTTTTCAACTCAACTTCTGGTTTTTCACGCGATCGATCTTTTGTTTGTTATTTTTTATTGTGGCATGTTTGTTTAAAACCGGTAGACGTGCTTCAAGTACACAATTAGTAACATTGCCGTCATTTATAGCTCAGGATTGTTTGAGTTGGGAGTGTAGCGGTTATTTTAAGATCAAGACTTATTATGAATAAAAAATAAGTTGTCACAAAAAATTTCGAAGAAACTACACAAGAGAGCAAAAAAATAGAAATTGATTTTTCGCTTCAATACACAATACCCCTTCCCTGAATCAGGGAAGCATTTTTTCGCTTCAAAATGTCAACTTCAGATTCCTGATGTAAGCTGTCTATTCTATAAAGCAATTCATGGATTTCCAGCCTTACTTGATATTTATAAAAAAATATGTTCACATGTTGTTAGCTCAAAATTGTAAAGTTAAGAGCTACACACTAGGGGGGGGGACACCCATGTGAAAATTTTTCCGGAAATGACTCCTTTACGGGTAAAAACGTGCGAGGAATTCGAATTTACATTTTCGAAGCAAAAAAACGTTTCCCTGATTCAGGGAAGCGTATTGTGTATTGAAGCGAAAAGTCGCAAAACTAAAGGAAAAATCGCATTTCTCAGATTTGCAAACACACACACAAAATAAGTTTTGCAACCAAAAAAAAATCACGCTGCTCCAGTTTTTGGATTTTAGAAACCACTAGCGGCTAAGAAAAACTGGCCGGCAATAAAAATGACCAAACAGCTGAAACGAACAATTGTTGTATATCTTTTCGCTGGCGTTTCAGATGATTGCTTATGATGTGCACTTTTCCTCTCATCCACTAACACAAGTACATAAATACTTCAAATAGAAAAGGAAAAAAATATAACAATAAGATTTGCCCTCTGGCAAGGAAATCAATTATTGGGTTAATCGAAAAGCTCTTCGTCTTTTTACATGATTTTTGGACAAAAAAGTCGGGGAAGGGGGTGATCGAAAAGTTTTATCCAAAAAATCAAATTTTGATTAAAGAGGGTGCAAATTAGGGCCCTTTCTCAACAAAAAATTTTTTTGAAAAATGACCTTCTAGAGGTAAAAATGGGGTGAAAAATTGATTGCGCACATCCCCGTCGCGTGAAAATGCTTCCTTGACTCTGATTCAGGGAAATAGATGTGTGTATTGAAGCGAAAAGTACGTATCCTTTCCCTGAATCAGGGTCAAGGAAGCGTTTTCAAGGTTCGGGAATGCGCGCAATCGATTCTCCGCCGGGAGGGTTTTTCGAGAAATTTTTGCCTTTCGGCGCCCCCTCCCCTATTTTTCGGGGCCCTCGCGGCGTCGGAGGAGGGGGGGGGTCGTAATTAAGACCCCTATTCAACTATGCGGAGATGTGCGCAATCGATTTTAACCCTATCCCCTAGAAGGTCATTTTTCAAAAAATCTTTTTGTTGAGAAAGGGCTCTAATTTGCATTCCCTTTACAATTCTAATTTTTTTACCAAAATTCGATTTTTTCGAAATTTGGGCACCGTTTTTGTCGATTTAAAAAAAAATAATTTCTCTCAACAACGTTTTTGACAGACAACTTTTGAGCCAGAAGACCCCCAACTTGATCTTTTTGGAGGGTTGGTAGATTTTTTTTGGTGGGGGGGGGGATACATGTTCCTATATGTTCTTGAAATAGACTATACTATAGAAAACAGGATAAAAATTTACATGCGTTCAAAAATTAAAAAAATAAAGAGACACACTACAATCGCATTTCCTCAGAAAAAATTTCTTACAACCTCAGAAATCAACACCAAAGTGGACAAAACTGGCTCACACACAAAAAGACTCAAAATAACTCGGCCGAGAATAATCACTGTGAAATGGACATTGTCTACGAATCAGGTAAAATGTGTCCTTCTTTTTGTATGTGTATGTCCGACACGAGTTTTGAGACGCTAATCCGAAAGATTTATTGACACGCATATACACACCACTCACTTTTAAGAATTACTACTCAATCATCTTTTCGTACAGAGAGAGAGAGAGAGATACAGATTTTCGCTGTAATTCCACTTCCGGTGTTTAGATTATCTCGTTAAGAAAAGAGAGACAATAAATTAAAGGTAAGCTCGAAAAATACTCATAATCGTTTTGCGCCACCGACGGTTTTGCCGAGATGGTCAAGAGAAACGAAAGCGGAAGTAGAGTGGAAGAAAAAAAACAGTGTTCAAAAATCGAGTGAGTGGCCATTGAGCAAGTTGTTAGCAACAAGAAATGACGTACATGAACAAAAATAGAAAAAAAGTACATAAAGTTCAAGGGGGACACGGCGCGTAAAAAAACAGAAAAGGGCATGGCATGGGTCAAAATTAAAAATAAATCTCGCCAATCGACTTAGCTCGCCAAGAGATTCAAAACAAGTACCATATCATGGGCATTTGGGGGTTTCCTTATGGCCGAGTGGGTAGAGTGATTGATTTGCATTTTAAAGGCGCAGGTTCGATTCCCGGCTTGAATTTAAAGTTGCCCAATTTTCATAAAAATTCATTTTTTCAATCGATTTTTCCGCAAAATTTCAAAAAGTTTGTGTATTACAACGAAAACATGTATTCAAATTTCAAATGCAATTTTCTCAAAAACTACAACAATTCTAAGCATGCCATAAAAATAAAAATGCTCCATTCTTCATGAACTCTCTGAATATATCATTTTTTCATAGTTTTTTTTCTATTTTTTCGCAAATTTGAAAAAACTTGAAAAATTGAGAAAAAATCGCAAAATTTCGGCTTTTCTACTCACCCTCTACACCAACAAATGAATTGTTCACAGACTCAGGCACACAAGGGGGAGAGCAATCCGGACAATTGCTCCGGCTCCATCAGGAAAAATTTTGAAAAAAATCATACGGGTACTCTCCCTTATGTTTTTGTCCAAAATTATGTTTTTTTCAGAGACACAGGTAGCTGGATTTTGGACTTTCATTGTCCTCCCTCCCGTCAGGAAATCCTGGCTACGTGCCTACACAGACTTATATTTACCCAAAACTATAACTTTAAGGAAAGAAATTCAAATTTCTACAAATAAACATCACAGAAAAATGAGAACCTGCAAAAAATTTTTCGTTATTTCCAAAATAACTTAATCAAGAATTGATGGTATGAATCTGAGAAAAATATTGAACTTCTTTTTTAGAAAATAATCAGTGAAACTTATCAATCTATTTTGCTGTCATAATTTGTTTTGGTTTTGCTTCAAAGTAAATTTCTGCATTTTTCATGAATTTTCATAACATCAACAAAAATGGCAATTTTTCCAGTTTGAAGACAAGTTAGTTCCAATAAAGTAAAGTTAGTCCCGGAGACAAGTTAGTCTCGATAAAGATAAATTAGTCTCAGATGATAAGTTGGTCCCAATGATGACAAGTTAGTCCCGCTATATACGGGGATAGTCAAAACATCTATGACTCAGATGGGGATAGTCAAAACAGCTATGACGTTGGTTGGGGATAGTCAAAATACTTATGGCTCGGATGGGGATAGTCAAAACATCTACGGGTCGGATGGGGATAGTCAAAACATCTATGGTTCATATGGGGATAGTCAAAACAGCTATAAAGCGGCCAAATAAAAAAATGTTTTTTTGCCTTAAAAACAAAAAAAGGCCCCATTTTTCACGAATTTTCGTAATATCTAAAAAAGTGGCAACGTTTTTTTCGATTGGACTAGTTCTTGAAATAAAAATCTGTATATTATAACGAAAACATGAACGCAGTGAAAATTCTTACCGGGATCAATCAAAGTTGTGTATTGACTCAAAAATTCAAAAAAAACTTTTTTCGTCTTTCATCGACTTACGAAAGCTGCTAAAAAATTCTTGAATTTTCGCGTCAATACACAACTTTTATTGGTTCAAGGACGAATTTTGTTGTAATACATACATTTTCAATAATCGCCAACTTCAAACGCGATTTTTTCGGCAACGATAACGATTCAGAGGCTACCGTAAAAACAAAAAATGTTCCATGTTTCATGAATTTTCATAATATCTTAAAAATTGGCAACTTTTTTTGATTGGACTGGTTCTCGAAAGAAAAAATTCGATAATACTTCGCAAATTTTGTACATGACATGAACAATTGATACTAGTCTTATAAGTCAAATCTGGAGCCTACAAATTTATGTGAAGGCGGAAGAAAAGATGGCTATCATTCCCAAAACGACTGTTATTCTTATTGTTATTCGGATTGCAATACTAATTATTGCATGTAGTAAAAAATGGCCTGTCTAAGTCAAAGTACACATGCCGGCCTTCAAGAATTTTTTTGTCGAAATAAGAAATAAATAATAAATTACTTACTTCTTATATTATAAGAATAATAATGCATTTTTGGAACCCGAAAAAATTTTTTTGGGTCCGGAAAATTTTTATATGACCCTGATTCAGGGATTGGAGTTGGTATATTGACGCGAAAATCGATAAAAATTCTATTGTTGCGTCAATACACCAACTCCAATCCCTGAATCAGAGTATTAAATCCAAACAATTAATTTTTGTAAATATTTTTCACTTTTTCCGTTTTTTTCCGCATTGCTGAAGGCAATTTGGTTCTCATTTTTGGAGCACGGATTAACATGCCGATACGTGGAAATTCGGGAAATTTTTGAAATTGAGCAAAAGTTTTTAGACCCGGACTCGAACTCGACCTTCTGGCTACTGTCCAAGTGCATTACCATTGTGCTACCGAAACCTTCAACTGATGCCCGTTTTTTGGTGAATACTTGGCGGTGTATTTTTCCACTACTCACACTGTAAAAAATACACCACCAAGTATTCACCAAAAAACGGGCATCAGTTAAAGGTTTCGGTAGCACAATGGTAGTGCACTTGGACGGTAGCCAAGAGATCTGAGTTCGAGTCTCGGTCGAGTCCAAAAATTTTTGCTCAATTTCAAAAATTTGGTTATTTTGTAAAGGTAAAACTTACGTTGTGTTGTGCGCTGTGTTTGAGTCTCGCATCCATCTGAGGCGAAATTGATTCAATTTCACCACCCAAATCCCGTACGAAAATAAAGCCTTGAGAAAATGTATACAATAATAGTAAAATGTAGAAATAAATGAACGCTTGGGACGGACTGTAGCAGCAAAAGATTTCAGTGTTGTTGGTGGAATCTGCGAACGAGTTTTAGCTAGTTGATCTTCATCTCCGCCGACTGAGAAATGAGGTTCCACGATTGTTGTGTTGTAGAAAAACTTCATTCCTCGCAAAAAAATTTCTTCTTGTTGTTTTTAAGAACATTGAAAAATGAATATTAGCTATTAGATCATATATGTTTGCCTAAACACAGTTGCAAAAATATTTACAAAAATCAAATGTTACTCGAAAATTTGTTTTCAAAAATGACCTTAGCGCTAATTTTATGCGAGGAATCGATTGTGCGCATTCCCGAAGCTTGAAAACGCTTTCCTGATTCAGGGAAATGAGTGCTTTGTATTGAAGCGAAAATCTGAAAATCTTGGGTTTCCTATCTCAAAATTATCTTTCAGGGGGTAATTTTATGTGAGAAATCGATTGCGCCCCTCAAGGTTGGTTCAAACCCCGCTTGAGGCCAAAAAATTTTGCGTAGTAGTAACGTCTCTTCGATGGCTCTCTAGAATGCTCGGCATTACATAGCAAGACATTTTTGATAAAATTTTAAAAAAAAAGAAGATTCTAGCGTTTACTAAACAAATTTTCAACAAAAAACTTTATTTTTAAACTCGAATTGTCTCATGACCTTTTCTCGGTCAACATGCAAAAATTTTTATGAAAAGAGACAGTTGGGCGCCGATTTGTGTTAAATTCCTTACAAAAATGATGCATATTTTCTACCTACTTTTTCGATTTCAAGGTTCATGGTCATTTTTTCATATTTCACATAAAATTTGAATACAGGGTGTATCGAAAAAACCGGAATTTTGGCGATTTTTTCATGCTTTTTTCGACCCGAATTTTTTTTCAAAAATGACCCTATTAGGGCTAATTTTATGCGAGGAATCGATTGCACACATTCCTGAATCTTGAAAATGCTTCCATGACCCTGATTCAGAGAAATAAGAGTGTGTATTGAAGCGAAAATCGAACATGTACTAATTTCCCTGAATCAGGGTCAGGGAAACATTTTCAAGCTTCAGGAATATGCGCAAACGATTCCTCACATAAGATTACCCCCAGGAAGATGATTTTGAGGCAGGAAACTCAAAATTTCGAGCAAAAAAGTCAATGAAAACAATTTGAAAAAGTTTGTGTATTACAACGAAAACAAGAGCCCATATTCAAATTTCAAACACAATTATCTCGAAAACTATAACGATTCAGAAGTTGTATAATAAATCTGGACGCCGTCTGGAAATGGGGCAATTTGTGAAAGTACGACTGCGCCGAACGGGGCACCACACGGGGCGCCGAACATCCCAAACGGGTCCCAATTAGGCCTAAGCCTACGCCTAGGCCTAAGACCTAAGCTTAAACCTAAGGTCACACGGGGCGCCGAACACCCCAAACGAGTCCCAATTAGGCCTAAGCCTACGCCTAGGCCTAAGACCTAAGCCTAAAGCCTAAACCTAAGGTCTAGGCTTAGGTCTTAAGCCTAAGCGTAGGCTTAGGTCTTAAGCCTAAGCGTAGGCTTAGGCCTAATTGGGACCCGTTTGGGGTGTTCGGCGCCCCGTGTGGTGCCCCGTTCGGCGCAGTCGTACTTTTACAAATAGCCGGAAATGGAAATCCGGATTCAGGTTTTGAATTTGCCTGAATATTGACACGAAAACCCTGAATTTTAAATTTTTTTAAAATACGCTTAATTATTGGATGTATTTAAAAAATAAAGACGGCATTCTTCATAGGCTTGACGAGATGAACAAAACGACACCAAATTTATTCAATTTGAACAATGTTTTGGGTTAATGAAACGAAAATTCTGATTCAGGGTTTTCGTTTCAATAACCCAAAACATTGTTCAAATTGGATAATTTTGGTATCGTGTTGTTCGTCTCGTCGAGCCTATAAAGAATGCCGTCTTTTTTTAAATACACACAATAATTAAGCGTATTTTTAAAAAAAATGTAAAATTCAGGGTTTTCGCGTCAATATTCAGGCAAATTCAAACCCGTTTCCGGATGCCCAAGATTTTTTCTTGGCGTGGTCTTTTAACTAATTTCAACTTGAGCCATATAAACAATTGCTCTAAAAAAACCCTCAAACTTTTCAAAATATCGACTGAAAAAATTTCTTGAAGAAATTATTGGGACAAACTGGTCATCGATGCATGTGACCGGTGGGCTAAATGGAAACAAGACTTGCTCATGATATATCGGAAAGAAAGACAACAACAATACTTGTTGGCTGCGTGAAGAAACAACAAGGCAAAAATTCATTGTCGAAGAAGGGACAAGAATAGAAAGAAGAAGAAGAAAAGTTCGCGGTGATTGAAACAAAAAGCGTCTTGCGTAATAATAATTTGAACGAGAAGCTTCTTCCATTCCGTTGAATCATTATCATCGAAGCTTGATTATATGAAAAAGTGGTACGTGCATCGATTGTTCACTATTATTGCTTTTGTGATCGATAATTAATCGACCAACGGAGAGAGGAATTTCATGGAGTGTGAATTGAACCATTTGTTTAAAAGTCTATTTCATGAGAATAAGTTAGTGCGCTCCATAATGCAGTGGGTAAGGAAGTCGACCGTCCGATCTGACAAGTTAAGCAACGTTGGGCCCGCAGGTTTGGTCCTAATAGGGTCAAAACTTTTGATTTTCAAAAAAAAATTTATTTTCAGGGGCAAAAATTTTTTGCTCCATAAAATTTTTTGTCGTATAATTGGCGCCACCACGCTTCCGGACCCACTATTGCGGAATCTTGCGAATCAAATATTATTGCCAAATATCATTGTTGTGTTAGTCCGAAAGTGTCTTGTACCTCCCCCCCATGAAAAATCATAGATACGATACTACCCAGCTTCTTTGAACCTCCGAAACAGAGTTTAAAAGACTAGTCCACTTTTGGGGAGTTGATGCCACGTGATAGAGCACAAAATTTGACGCATTTTTTCTTTTACGGCACTACTTGAAAATCTAATTGTAAAAAGTTATAAGCGAAACAAACAAATTTTCAAACGAGTTTGAACATTGAAACGAAAACCCTGACATCAATCAGATTGTTTATTGAAACGATTGAATAAAACATAAAATTCAAAATCCTTGAACATTTGGGAAAAAAATAAATACAGCATTTTTTA
>JAQGBS010002459.1:0-13137 GCA_034698545.1 Acrobeloides obliquus | reverse complement strand
CATATCGATAAAGTTACTACACCTATCGCATTTATACATGGTACAAAGGATCCTGTGGTACCTATGGAACAAAGCAAAATTTTTTATGAAGCTTTGGTTAAAAAGAATATAACAGCTGCTTTAATGCTGTTGGAAGGTAAAACGGATCTAGGATGTTTCGAGGAGGGAAACCATTTTTATTCGTCTCATTGAGACAGATAAAATGCTTTAATTGCTAATTTATTTAAAAAATTTATTTTTTTCTTTTTCATTTCGAAAAGTCCTTTTTCAAAAATCCCTTTTTCTTTTCTGGAATTCCGTTTCGAAAAATCAGTTTTAAAAAACCAGTTTTGAAAAATCCTAGAACCAAATAAACGAATTTGATGCAAATAAATTAATATTAAAAATTTTCAGGTGAAGCTCATGGCTTTAGAAAATCAGAGTCTATTCAAAAATCTGTTGATGCTACTTATTATTTTCTTTGCAAAGTCTTAGGGATTGAGCCTTCTGTCTCAAGCGAGGTATAGTATAAAGCTCAATATTGAATTTTCCTAGCTAGTCAAAAATGATAAGAGTTAAATTTATAAATCAAATAAAATTTACCTCTAAATTATTAATTTTTGACTTGTTGAAATCGATCTTAGAGGTCGTCCAGATATTACGTTACGTTACCATAGAAAAATCAAAAAATCATAAGAGTCCCTCATATTTTTTTTGAAACATTTCCAAAATTTTGGAAAAAATATAAGGGGAGACCAAGGCAAAATTTTTTCACATTTTGCATAGAATTATAATTTATTAGTTAATTAAAATAAAAAATTTTCTTTAAAAATATTATTAAAGTTGAATACAAACAATAAGTTTTCTAATGTATGATAACGTTATCATTGGTCGACCCCTCCCCCTTCTACATGATAACATAATATCTGGACAACTCCTTAAGAGACGCTTTCTGGAGGAGTCGAAGATCCTAACAACAAGGCTTAGAAGGTTCGGTTGGGCTTCCAAACATAACTAATTTTTGGCCAGGAGAAAACACTTTTTAAAATGTTTCTGATCAAAGCCGAGCCGGACGAAAAATACTTTAGCTCGTCGAAGTTGGATAACTCCCATTTCCAGCTATTTTTTGAAATTTCACATGTGGAAAAATTCATGAAAATCGTAGACCTGAATCGAAAGAATGCTATAGATCAATGTATTTTGCGACGGGGAACACTTTTAGCAGATTTTAAAAAAAATCTGAAAAACTTCATTTTTTTGACCTATATAAGCTGAGGCGACAAGTTGGTAAAGTCGAAAAAATGAAGTTTTTCAGATTTTTTTTTAAATCTGCTAAAAGTGTTCCCCGTCGCAAAATACATCGATCTAAAGCACTTTTTCGATTCAGATCAACAATTTTCATGAATTTTTCCACATGTGAAATTTCAAAAAATAGCTGAAAATGGGAGTTATCTAACTTCAGACGAGCTAAAGTGTTTTTCGTCCGACTCGGTTTTGATCAGAAGCATTTTTAAAAATGTTTTCTATTGTCTCCTTCAAAATTAGTTATGTCTGGAAGCCCAATCGAACCTATATTGCTTATCTTCGACCCCTCAAGAAAGTGTCTCTTAAACTGTAAAGTAAGACAGCATCCATTGGGCTATTCAAGAACGTGATTTTTTTTACTACATTGGATAAAGTGTTTTTATTACACCAAATTTGCCATATTTATTTATTTATTTAGATTCAAATCGTTAATTTAAATGCAAGCAAACTTTAAAGAATTCATAAAGGCCAGTTAATTGACATCATTTAAATACCCATTGTTATATTGTTATATTTATAAAATGCATAGAATAAAATGTTTAAAAAAATCAATATTGTTGAGGTAATATACATGTTATTGGGATTGGTATATATATGACAGATAAAGTTGAAAATCCAGCAAAGTTGAGAATTTTTAATTTGTAGGAAATTTCACTCTGACAAAAGCTCTTGTAGGCAAATTCATTATGGTCCAGGCTTTAATAAACCTTGAGCCATAGTGAGTTTGACTACAAGAGCTTTGTTTATAAATTTACCTACAAAAACTAAAAATTCTCAACTTTTCCGGTAACATATTTATATAATTTCCTCATTACCTATATAAGAAAGCATGTACACATAGACGGTGCCTACACAGAGCATAACACCACCCATTTTTTATATCCAATGCACAAACTTCACTTCGACCCAAATCGCTAATAATTTTTTGTATTCTATAAGTATCGTCAAACCAAAATAATTTGCCACTACCATCATAAACAATTAAGTCCTTAAGTAATACAAAGTAAAGTTCTTGTTAAATTTTCAAATCAAAAATTGTTAAACAAACCTTTTCATTGTCCCAAATAGCCAGTTTAGGACCTCGCACTATCCATTTTTGGCTTTTTCGTTGCTTGACTTTTACTATACGAGTGTTGGTAAGTCTATCGGCTTCTGTTAAGCTCAAAATTTGTAGACGAGATTTATCTATTTCACATAACACTATTCGTCTTTCATCTTCTGACCATCTTTTAACATCAAAATCAGAATAATTTCCTGGTTTTGTGCGAGTGTCCTTCTTCCATCGTTCAACGATTAAAGTTTTCCTTAAACTATGTCATATATTCGGAATAAAAAATCCTACTACAATAAACATGTAATGTGTGTCCAAACGATCTCGGGAACGTTTGATTTAAACCCAGGACGTTAAAACAAAAGTTGTAGGGGACAATGAGAGAAGACAATTGACATCAAAATCGGGAAAAATTTTTTCTCAAAAACGATTAACTATAGCAGGGATTAATAAAAAAGTATTAGTAATAACTAATGCATTTTTAACGAGGAGCGTCGCTCGAGAGTGTCGCTTGGAGTCACAACCCCCGAGCGCGGAGCGCTCGACTCCCGGTACTAGCCATGTTAAATAATAACCATGTTAAATTAATAAGCTGCAACGTCCAAATTGTAGAACAGCTTTCACAAGTCCCTAGCATGTAAAGGGTATCATCTACTACTGTAATTTTCCTACGTGCCCATGGCAAAATTTGAGGCTCATTTGGGCATTCTAATATATGCTCCTCGTTTAATTCTGGATAAGAATGAAATATGATTAACCATTTTTGATCTATATAACCCAGCAAAATCACCTACAAATAAATTCAAAGAAATATAAAATTTAGATCATACTTGACATTTGATTACATCATCCACATTATTATACCAAAATCTTACACCACAAATTTTATACGGACTTTTTAAATGGTGTATTATTCTTCCCATAAAATCCATGAAATGAACTCCATTGTCATAGTCAGCAATTGCAATAATTTGTTCGCTACTTACTGCTATATCTACTGGATTTGCTAATGGTGGGTCTAGCCGAAAAGAAGTACATTTTCTAAAAATTTTAAAAAGTCGAAAAATGTATTAGGTCTAGTAAAATGTTTTGAAATTTTTCTAACATCATTTAACTTGCTTCACCGACTATTATACATTTGCCCTTTCTTAAATTTCAACGTTTGCCCCTTGTTGGTTGTCGAGGGTTCGATCCCGCTAAAGTCGAAATTTTTTTGGTCGATTCAAAAAATTTTCGACCCTAGCGTGATCGAATCCTCGACCACCAACAAAGGGCAAACGTTGAAATTTAAGAAAGGGTAAATGTATAATAGCCGCTTCACCCATATTTTTATGAAGCCGAGATAGTAGTTTTATTCCTCATACCAAGAGTCCTAATAGATTAGCTATAATTATCAGTAGATAGAGCTTCTTGATCGAAATAGGGTATTTTATCATATGTCTCTATTAGGTTGTTTAGAAAGTATTGCGGTTTTAATTTTTGTCACCTGATGAGCTCCAGAAATTCGTTTTCGACAAAAAATTTTCAGTACTAGACAAAAATGTATGCTGAATACGATCCAATCTGTCTTTTTGAGCATAACTCTTGTTTTCGTGTCAATATTCAGACTTTTCAGTAATTCAACTTTTTGACTATGAAGTACGATTTTTTTCAAAAATATTTTGCATATTCTTATTCCCCATGAAAAACTGCATTAAAAGATACACTTGTTTCAAACCATAAAGAAATGTTAAAATGTCGAAATAATGTCTTTTTTGCCGAAAAATTAAAAGTTTTTATATAGGAGTGTATTTCAAAGCTTTTTAGTGCAAAAAAGTGCAGTGATGATTTCCCAGCCCAAAGCTCAACCTCAAGGGACCACTTTTTGATCCAATTTTCAATCAACTTCTAATACCTCTATCTTGGCTGGGATGCGCAATAATTTTAGAGCTCTATGCGCAATAATTTTAGAGAATTTAGTAGGAGATCGGGTACAATGAATAAAACTAGCTCAGAATCACAAAAATCTGAGCATTGCAAGTTGTGTGGGTTCCTTGTGAACATAAAAACTAAAAGTATTTTTACTTAAAAGAATCAGTAGATGTGGATGGAAAATTAGAACAACCAACTTCTTCGGATATAATTTCTTCATCCATTTGGGCAATTTTCTTTATCTGGAATTTTTTTCTTTCTTCTATTTCATATTCCACTTTCTCACTTAAACTAATGCTTATCGTGTCACCATCTTTAGTCACAACTCTATTTATATGCTTAAATGCGCTAAAAAATTTTCTATAATATTTTTTATATTAGTGAATAAGTGGTTAATTTCATTGGATGACAGAGTAGTATCGTTACTACCTTTTATCAGGCTGGGATCAAGGTAGTAGTCACACGTGTACAAACACCCCTCGAAAATTTTGACTTTCTGTGGGTGGGCAAAAACATAAGGGAGGGGGGGGGACCAAGGTGATTTTTTTCGATTTTTTCAAAAATTTTTCAAAAATCATCTTAGTCCCTGTCCCGTTATAAAATGACTTTTTTCAATCAATTTTTCAAGTTCAATCAAGATCATTATGGAAAAAAGTGAAACGGGCAAAAAATAGTTTAGGCGTTGGAGATTATCTGTGCTTTTACCGTATTAAAATCAACAACGTCCTTAAAAAGTTATAATCATCCGTAATGGAAGGCCACCTCGAAAAAACCCCGTGACGGTAACGAAAGTCCTAGTGCCTATAATTATTCCATACCTTTTCGGCCAGCATCCAAAGCCTGTAATTGGAAACATTCATAATACAGTGCTTAAATATAACTAAACCCCATAATTACTTAGTTCAATGGTTTGGCATCAGTTCAGCTTAGAAAATCATCAATATCCTTTGTTTAACACATAAAACGAACGTTAAATAAGAAATTTTAAAGACTAGTAAGCTTAATAATCCGGCTAAAAAATCCGTAAATAAAGTTCGTGAAAAAAATCGCAAATCGGTGAGGCAAAACCGACTCTAGTTCCAACTCAATTTCAATTATCTTCAAAGTTCTAAAGCGATAACGAAATAAATTTTTAATTAAGTTAAACTTAGGCAAGCTAAAATCTAGTCAGTTGGTTCAAATTTCAATGCATGCTCATAAAATCCTTTTAATGCCCTCTTTTTTCTAATTATTTGAAAATTTCACGATTTTTGTAAATTCCCTACTCAAAGGGTAGGCGCACTAAGATGTAATAGGGAGTTACCTTTGATATTTTTATTAAAATTTCTTATATTTACAATTTCGATATATTGGAAGACAAGCCATGGGGATCTTTGACCCCTTTATATACCCAGACCCCACCAGGTCGTGATGCGTCAAGATAAGTCAACCTTGGTCAAACTCAGTCAATGTTAACTGTACTTGGATCGAAGTTGACCTTATCCTGACTGATACTTGACCTGGTTTGACATCGCCAAGCGGTAATGTCAACTGCCTCAGCACAAGTTTAGAGACTATTCTTACATCAAATAATTTGAAAATTAAATTGTGTCAGTGTTAAAAGTTGTGTGTAATCAGTAATTAGAATCAAAATTTTAAATAAAAAGAAATCAAACTGAATTCAAATAATTTATTCATATAGTGAAACTGGGCTTTGATTGAGACTTTTCAAAATTTGATTAAAATTCGAAAATATTGTTCCGGTTCTGGGTTCCGACAAGTTCCGGCCATTTTTGTTGTTCCGTGTTTCATTTCTGTTCCGGTTCCGAACCCTGTGTTCCGCGACAGCCCTGTTCACTACTCTCTCAGGTACAAAGGGTTTGGCAAAAAAAATTTGAACTTTTTTATATAAAATTTTTTTCATTCGGGGAACTACTCTGGATCACTCTGTATAATTGAAGTTTAAAAAAATTGTCGATCGGGAAATACATTTGTCGCATAGTGCCGTATAAACATATTTTCCAAACATAAAAATTTCAATATGGTTCCTTTTAAGTTTAAAAACAAGGCATAAAAATAAAACCATAAATCTTATTTGCAAATATAATTTCGCACATTTTCAAATAGACTTGAATCAGCCCTAGAATTGCAATGAAAACGAGCGATTGAATTATGAAAGTCGTCAAGCTTACACTCAATACGCAGACCCGAAAATACATGCCCTCTGCTCTTTTAAGGAGGTCCACCGCCAAAACGTATCAAAAACTAGATGGAAAGAATTTAAAAGCTTTCGAGAGCTAAACGCCCATTAGAATACATATCCATAACGAAACTCTTTCATCTTATGCTTTTTTGCATTTATGATTAATAAGGCTTTTAAAGGCGTTAAGATAATGAAAAAAAGAAACTTTTGATACTTTTTATAAATTAATCTATTTCATATTTTTAAGGTAAAAAACGAAAAAATTCTCTTCTCAATAACGGTTTGAAAATATCTTTATACTCTAGGGTTTTTCTTGATAAATGGCAAATTCGAACAATAAGACCTAAGTGAGTTGAAGATCAATAAAGCGATTTGAAGAAATAGAGTGAAACTCAAAATATATGTGCTCAAAAGACATTATGAAAAATGATACCATATTTGAGTTAGACTTAAAATGTACATTTAAGATATTTATAAAGGCACTTGAGGAAATCGACTGCTTTATAATTTTGTTATTTGACGACTATAAAATTTTTGAAACTCTATAAATGATAACAAATTAAAAGTTGAATTAAAAAGGTTGCCTTTAAACCAGGCACGTGGGGGAAGGGGGTTTATAGGCTCTCCACGTAGGGGGGGGGCAAGGGGGTTTATAGTACCTGAATGATTCTGCAGAAAATTTTAAATTGAATCAATTAAAAGTTGTTTATTGAAGCGATTAATCAGATAATTTTGAATAATCTTTTCAATAAACAACTTTTAATTGATTCAAGTTAAAATTTTCGACAAAATCATTCAGGTACATGTTTTCGTTGCAATAAACAAATTTCAAAAATCGCCAACTTCACACGCAATTATTCAGAATTTACTGTAAAAAATAAAAAAATGCTCCATTTTTCATGAGCTTTCCTAATTATCAGCAAAAAGAGCAACCTTTTTCTGCTTGGACTGCTCCTTTAAAAGCAAATCTATATACTATGTATATATATTTAAAAATAATTATTTATTGTGATTTATATTCAAAATTGAAACGCACTTATGAAAAGTATTAAAATTATTAATCGGTTACAGTTCTTTTTCTTTTAAGAACTATAACCGCTTTAAAAATAATAATTAATCAACAAATGTAAATAAAAAACACTAACAATACCTTTATTGTTTGCAATATATGTAGATAATTGGAGTACTCGAGATGTGAAAGAATAAATAAATAAATAAAATTTACTACTCATCATTGTTAGGGTACCCTCAAATTTGAATTGCATTAGTATATTAACGATAACTCTTTGTAGGAATTGAATTGAGAGATGATTAACCACTCGTTTGAATTCCTACAAAAAGTTATCGATAAATAATAAAGCGATCCAAATTTGAGAGTACTCTAATAATGATGGGCCTAGACCGTCGTTGCAAATCTTATTTTATTATTTAAACTCTTTCACATACGTGCTAGTCATCTCAAGTAATCCAATAATCTATGCATATTACAAACGATAATAGTAGCGTTAAAAAAATTTCATTCAGATATTAACTATACAATTCATAAGTTCATAAATAATATAGACTACCAGGTCATTAAGTGTGATATGTCAGTTAAAGTTATAAGAAAAAAATTAATCAGCCTTGGATTTAATACCATATTTTTCAAGATTGTCATCTATGAGGTTAATTAATGGATCGATATAAGACGTATATAAATAAGGAGCGCCATTTGTTTGAGGCAAGTATAAATAGAGCAGAAATATTATCTAAAAAAGATCATTACATTAAAAAAATATTAGGTCAATCCAAAAATTCTATCACGTGGTTTAAAGGTAGCATTGATTTTTGATTATCTCTTCATGGTAAAGCCCGTTTCGGATGAAATTTTTTCATTCTAGGGTATTTTTATTTACTGAACAGTGGCGACTCTGGGGCTCAGGGATGGGTGGAGGACTCACTGAAAAAATTTTCAGTGGAAAATTGAATTTTTTAAGCAAATTGATAAAAAATGTTAAGAAATATTTTAAAAATTAATATTTTCGGAAAAAATTTTCGAAAATTAAAAATAATAGGAACTCCTTCATGAAATTTTTGGCCGGCATTCGGAAGTAAAAGCATACAGTTTTAAGTTCGCCAAAAACTTTTATTTCAACGCCGTACACTTCAAAAACAAACTCAAATTTCAGTAGAAAATTTTTCTGATTTTTTAAATTTTTTCTAAAGGGGGTACCCCCATGATTTTGGTGTCGTTTTTCTTCTCTCGCTGAACTCTTTCTAAAAATCTAAGTCGTAACGGGATTGGACTTAAGATTACAAAATTCGGTGACACAGACAGACAAACAGACATTTGTCGTTTAATATCAAAAGATTAATAAATCATACTTTGGCTAGCCAATAAAACGGGAAAACCTGCATGATTGTTACAGCAAAAAAGTCAACTAACGAGAATGCTGCAAAAACTGTCCAATAAACTAGCCATTTCGTATCGTCGTCTTTATTGGTGGATCTTATCGCCTATAAAAAAGATTTATCTATGCAATATATTCTTAGAGAATTCAATAAATTTTTATCATTTTATATCATTTATATTACCTTAACAGATGCATAAGCCGGATAAGCGAATCCAACTGCATTGCAAAGAATTTGAGCCATTGAACCAATTATAAAATACAATGCTAGCACACCAAGGAGTATATAAGCCATCTGTGATTACAGGGTGAGGAAAAAATTCTTGCGCATAAATATTGACCTAAAACGGCATAAACGATTGTATATATGTCCAAGTATAAATTTTAAAGAACAGAGCACAACTTGCAACTCTTTCTTTAACGAGTTTTCACAATTCCCTCTATGAGTTTCTCTTCAGTCCCGCTTCTATAAAAACTTGGGAGGAAATTACTCCGGAACAGATCTTCTGTCTAGTGAATGCCTACACCAGGTTGCTTCACCTAGAGCTGAAGCAAAGATCGTAGAGGGAATTTTGAAAACTCTTAAAATAAAAAGTTAAAATTTGAGCCTTGTTCTTTAAAATAAATATATATTTGGGCACATATACAATCGTTTATTCCGTTTTTAGGTCAATATTTACGCACTTTTTCCGCACCTTATATCTTTAAATTGGTAATCATTTTTATGTCAACTTACCTTTTCTCGTTTGATGCCTGTAATTTTTTCAGCTTTTTCAATATAGTTATCGATCTTTTCATCTTTTTTCCCATATAAAGCTTCATATAATTTATCATTCAATTGAGAAATCGATCCTGTTAATGAATTATACGTATTTTGTGCCATATTAACTAAATGCTATAAATCTTAAAGTGGAAAAACATATATAGTCCTTTTTTCGTCAAAGAATTTTTTCTTCTACAAAATTTTTCCGATTGAATCAGGAATTAAAAGAAGAATTGTTTATTAAAACGAAAAAAATTTAAATTCTTTGAAAGAAATTTAAAAATTCTGATATAGTTTGTAGTTCGTATTCAGAGATTAAAAAATTCTTTCAACAAATTAAAATTTTTTTCGTTTCAATAAACAATTCGTCTTTTAATTCCTGATTCAATCGGAAAAATTTTATAGAAGAAAAAAATCTTTGACGAAAAAAGGACTATAATATGCAATAAAAAAATCAATCAATAACATTAGATGATAAATTGACATATAAAACGATTAAGCAAACATAAGATGATAAAATCATCAAGTGCATCTTTGTATTTCAAATAGAATGTTTTTAAACTGAAATTCATTATTAAATAATCGGAACATTAAATTATTTATTCATTTTTAACAATATTTATAAATAATTGAATACAAAAACAGTTTTTAAAATTTTTAAACATTGTTTGTTTATGTGTAATTATATGTGAAAAAAATTGAGAAAAATGTAAAATTCAAATACATTAAATTATATGAATTTATATGGATTGAATACTATATAGATTTAGACTTCCTTGGATTATTTTCCAATTCTCCGATGTGATCTAACAGTTCGTTGCGACGATTTGCATTCCGCATTTTTAAATCTTGCATATTATGGATTTCATCCACTGTGTTATCTTTTAGCTTTCGTATATCTTGAACTTCTCGCTTGAGTTCATCAACAACTTCGCGCCAATATTTGTTTTCATTTGTTACAAAATCCATATTATTCAATGGTTCAAGATTCATATTCAGAGTAATCTCTGTTTCGACTTCGATGTTGCTTTGATTGGGGGAGATGCATGTCTAACAAGTAATCATTTCGAACTGTCAGTACGAAACCTATATGTAAATGAATTGTATGTTAAAAAGCACCAAAAAATACAAACGTGAAAAATTTTTCTCCATGATACACATCTGTGAGCCTAAATTCGACTTTATCTTATCCGGTTGGATTTTAAATCAACTTAAAAAAAAGTTTCTAGGTCAAAAAAACATTTTCTGATCGTTTTTGGCATAGGTTATAAAAGTCCGATTTCGACTCCTGATAGCTGAATGGTCATCCGATGGACCTTCCATCAGGGGTCGAAAATCGAACTTTCATAACCTATGCCAAAAACGATCAGAAAGTGTTTTTGTGACCTAGAAGCTTTTTTTAAGTCGATTTAAAATTCAACCGGATAAGATAAAGTCGAATTTAGATCCCCGAAAGTTCAATTTTTCCTAGAGAAGGTGGTGTTATTTTTGTAAAGCATTTTTATCCACGAAAACAAAGGTTTGAGGCCAAAGTTAAAATACCACAATTTGCGTCTTTTCGCCCCTAACAAATGCTTAAAGAATTATTGAAAAAGATTTTTACCATAAAAAGTTATGAGAGTATCTTTCAGGCCCAAAATAACACATTTTGGGCTGCAGGCTGACAGTGGTGTCTCACGGGAAAAAATTATTCACGTTTTTCGATGTATTTTTTAGTGCTTTTTAACATAAAATTCATTTTCATATAGGTTTCGTACTGACAGTTCGGGATGGTTCCTTGTAAGAAATTAAAAACATATAGGGCATTCCCCACCAGGAGAGAAAAGAGCATCAATCATGGTGAAGTGGCAAGCATCTTTCTTTGCACAAAATGGTCAAGTGTTCGATCCCGTCAGAGTGAAAATTTTATTTGTCCTAAAAAAGGTTATAAGAAGCCTTTCTATAACCTTTTTTCTCGTTTCTTATAACCTTTTTTAGGACAGGTAAAAAAGGTTATAAGGATGCAAAATATTATGCTTGTCACTTCACATTGAAAGATCTTTTTTTCTCTTGTGAAATGCTTATATCCTACTACTTTAAAAAGGGAAATACCTGGAATGCCTTATCCTACTATTTTAAAGGTGTAATGTCTGTGTATATATGTCCAGACGATCTCGGGAACGCTTGGTTTAAACCCTGGATACCAAAACAAAAGTTGTAGGGGACGATGAGGGAAGACGATTAACATCAAAATCGGAGACACAAAATTTTTCACTTTTTACCCCTTGGAGATCAAGGAGAAAAATTGATTTTCCAAAAAGTTCTCCAAATCGGCTAATTTGTTGTACTCGGAGTTTTCGGGTATGGGGAACACGAATCCGAAGGAATTATTGAATTTTAACCACGGGAAAGAGTCGAAACGGCTAATATTAGTGAGATCGGTAATTACTGAATTGATTTCATATGAAATAGGATCAGTAATTATTGATCCTCTAAAATTCGTATATTTACACGTCACTACTACCGCTTGGAGAAGGAAAAGCTCGGAGGGAAAAGTGCTCGAGAGTCTTCATAAACATCTCTACTTTTATCCCCTCCGAGCGTGATAGCGCTCGGATCCCGGACTAATATAATATAAGAGTATGAAAGTATGATGTTTCCATATGAAGGAGTGTCTAATATTTCCTAACATCATGTAAATTTGATACTTTAATAAAAATTAACTAATACCTGAAGTTCTACATCTTTTGTAGTTGATGTATAAGTTTCTTTTGTATTTACTATTGGAACCAAAACTTTGTTTTTTCCTTCAACATGTTTCATTGTTATAACTAAAAATTTATTATAACATTTATAGAAGTTTAGTTATATATATTAACTAGTACTGGGTCTTCGCACTCATCCGTACTTCTCACCTCTGAGCGCTACGCACTCGGAGGTGGGAAGAAGGGATGAGTGCGAAGATAGTCACTTCTTATTCTCTCTACGAGCGCTTCTCTCTTCGGGTATTTCTCTTTATGTAACTGACAGAATTTTGTTACATATTAAAATAAAAGATCGAATTTTTTGTTTAGGGGGACCCCCATAAAAGTAGTGTCGATAGTCTTTTCATAATCTCCTACAACTTTAGTTTGAGAACTCAAGGTTTAAATCAAACCTCCCAAGATCGCCTGGATATACAAATATTACAGTTTATATTAATAGAATTATAACTTTATGAAACTACAGTTATTTTGATTTAAAAAATCAATAATATGCTTCAAATAATAATATAAGTATTGGGTTGTTCCAATAGTTCGCGAAATTCACTTTTCATTTTTTACTTTTCACTTTCCATTTTTTCAAGGAAATGAAAAGTGAAAAATACTTATGAAAAGTCATACAATTTGAAATCCTCAAACTTTTGGAACAACCCAATAATATTATTCGAATTTATTGTAAAGTAATTATGTAATGACTATAAGAAATTGTAAGCGATATCTAAAGCTTTATAAAAATATAAAATATGACTTTCAAAGGAACCACAAGTTCTGCATCGCTAGGATTTTTACAAAACCTAGCACAAAAGTTAGGAGAA
>JAQGBS010002458.1:0-13137 GCA_034698545.1 Acrobeloides obliquus | reverse complement strand
AAAGCACTTTTTAAAAAAATCTGAGACCCTTCGAAAAAATGTTGTCTTTATAATTCCATTTTCTCGCGAAGTGTGTTATAAATATAAAATCGAGTTTCTGTGTGCATCCTTTTTTAAATTATTGTCAAATACGGGCTCTAGGATTTTCACAATGGACATTTCTCAACGGACACTTCTCAGCGAAAAGAGGAAATTTCTCAGCGAAATTTATAAAACCGTTGAGAAATATCCGCTCTTTCGTTGTGAAGTGTCCGTTGAGAAATGTTCGTTGTGAAAAGTCCTAGAGCCAAATATGCTGATAGTTAGTAGTAATAAAGAAATTGAAATTTTGCGCAAAGCACACGTTTTTGCTAACTTCTCCATAAAAATCTTACTCATTGTATAAAATTTAAGAATATAGGTTAATTGGAACCGGCCAGGATTTTTCATCAGAATTCGATTTGTTGGTTGTATCGTAAATGGCGGAGGCATCATTTTACGCTTTGGAGATAATTCAACTTCATGGGCGAAGTATGTTTAAATTATGCTGATTTTTCTCAAATATTGATTTTAGCACGTGGGCAGGAAATTGTGACGTGCAAAAAAGCTTCAACGAGTTTTATATCAAAGAACAACAAGTTAATCTATACTCAACAGCATTTAATCAGACTAGCAACATTTCTATTTATTCTGGGAGCATCACGTTTGATTTTGTAAAAGGTGATCTGAGTGAATGTTTCAATATGATTTTAATTTTATAGATTGTGATTGTTTTAGTAAAAATTTAACGAAAATTATTCATCTAAATGATAGTCAATCTTATGCTATAAAACATGGCAGCGTAGCACAATATTGTGAGCCAAACTCGATTTGTGAGCATGCTAGGGTAAGAATAAATTTTTAAGAAGGTCTTGAGACTGGTTAAATCAGTGTAGAACACAGTTGCACAACCCCGGTACCCCCCGGTAAAATTTGATCAGGAATGGGGGGGGGGGTAGGTCACAGGGTAGGAAGGGGAGGGGTGGGGAGGAGGTAGGTCATGAGGTGGAAGGGGGAGGTAGGTCATTGGTCGCTGGGGCCCCCTTCTAGAAAAAAGATCGCCAAACTGCGAGGGGGTGGGTCATAAAAACAAAAATTTTGGACTGGGTTCTGTGCAACTGTGGTGTAGAAGTGCTTAGGTTACAGGGCCTTCAACGGGTCATATATCTGGTCAAAGACATTTAGCACTCTTGTCAGGTCTCTAGCCGCATTAAGTGTTCGCCCCAATTTGTGCCTCAACTGTAGATTGGGTTCAGCATCTCAATAACATCTAAAAAATTTAAGAGAGGGAAATTAAAAATTTAGATCTTTCCTGATAATATATTTAATAATACTCCTAATCTAGTCATGGAATTATTATTTCAAGGGTGTATGCCAGACGATGCAACTCGCTATTTATTTCTAACAAAAAATAGCTTCGTAGAAAACAGTACAAGCGTCATAGCTAGGCATGTTTTCCGAAACAAAACAAAAAAAGAGAATTAATTTAGCTGGAATAATAGCTGCGGTCTTTATAATCGATATCACTTGAGTGATCCAAACGTAATTCATATGTACTCGTTCACAAATGGAAAGACAGAAGTGCCCTCTGATCATGTAATGAAGATAGATCTTTGGTTCGTTGAAGGTACAATTTTTGGATGTTCATTGTTTTCTCCGTTCCTTACAGTACCAACCTGTGTCATAGCAGTATTGTATCGTACCGTGTTCTACCTTTTAAACGATAATCAAAACAAATGCCTAGGTTCCAAAGACATCGGTTTAAAATCCATTACGCAGGAATATGCTAGCCAAGTCCGGAGACGTCATTGGATCCTATGCGGTGTGGATACACTTTCATTAATTCTTGCTTCTTATCTGATTATAAAGAAATCAAAAAAAGAAATGCGAGAGTTCAGATGGTTTTTGCTCAACATTGCGGTAAAACCATTTCTTTAGCAGCACAAAGAAAAATTTAGATCTGGGCATATTTGGTCGACTTCAACTTGAATTTTCTTTTTATCCCCTTAAGTTTAATCCCAGCTCCTTCGATTTGTGTTCTTGGTATTATGGAACATAGCGCCATATATTCTGTGTTTGGTCAATTTGTTAGCTTTGTTCTCAGCCCTTTTATGTTGTGGTTTTTAACCTTAGGAGGATGCGGCGCCGCACTTTCTTCTTCAGTATATTATCGATACAAGTGAGAATTTGAGGGGATTTTTAAAGATTTTATTATTTTCTATAAATTTTGAAGCTTGCACAGATTCTTTATGATTTTTTAAGAATTTTAAGACTTTTCGAATTAAAATTTTTTGTTAGATTTTTATGCTTTTTGAAAATTTGTTTATTTTTAGTACCGTACCTGTTTGTTAGTTTTTGAATTTTTCCATGCGATTTTTATTAAATCAAACTTTTTTAGACAATTAATTAGCAAATCGTTCGTTGGTACAAATAGGTCTTGGATAATACCGATGATATTTTTCCATTTTTTAAGCGGGATTCCTCCCATGATACCGATTGTTTTGTCTCTTTATGATCAAAAGGACATGGTCAATGCAATAGAAAGTCTAACTTCCACATATCTTTATGCATGGGATGCGGCTGTGATGTTTGAATGTTTTACTCTAAATTTAAATTCAATCTATGTTACCATTTTTTTGGTGATGGTCGCCTTGGAAATACTTGCATATACAGTGATTGTTATTGGGTTAGAAATTTATATGTTGAAGAAAGGCATGCAAATAATGAAGAAGACTAACCAGAATAGTCAAGATTTGCAAAGGCAATTGATTCTTTCCATACTTTTACAGGTAATATTTAAAAATAAGATTCTCCAAGCTTTACCTCTTTTTTACTAAAATGTTCTTTTTTTAAGTAGTTTTAGGATTTGTTAGAATTCTCAAAAAATATTTATAATTTTAAATGAATTTTCGGACTTTTTTTATTTTTTTATATTATAAACGATTGAGTATTTTTAGAATTTTAGGATTTTAAAGATTTCTAAAAGATTTTTTCTAATCATTAGAATTTAAATAATGTATATAAATTAAAAATTTAGTCGACCATACCACTTCTATGCCTGATACTACCCTATTTATTCATGATTGCATCGATTGCCTTTGGGTTAACACATGTAGTCGAGCTTATAGAGTGGATTTTTGAATTTTCGGCTTTACATTCTTGCTTGAATACCATGGCGATGATTGTCTCGATCAGCTCTTATAGGAAGGCTATCTGGGACATGTTCAAGTTCAAAAAAGAAACCGAAGTTGCTCCAGTGACCAATGAGATTAATGCTAAAACTCTTCGAAAAGAATCCATATTTATTCACATGAGATAACAGGCAATTACGAAATCTAAATGATTTGATATTTGTGAAGCTTTGCATTATGTTTATATTATTTTATTTATACAGTCGACTCTAGATTTATTCCCACTCTTAGAGATTGACTTCAGAGTGTGATTAAATCGAGAGTCTACTGTATCGAGCTATACTAGCGACTAGACTATTGTTGAGTTGTGTTAAATATCTTATAATAAAATATAACCAACAATTAATAGCAAACACATAAATAAAGCATCCAATCCGTAAAGAAATCAGAAATTTTCAATTGATTCATTATTTCAAATGGTCTGGAGTCAAAATTTCTTTAAATCTATCACACATACCAAACAATTCTTGGTTTTCAACATTTCCTGAAGGTTTTTCGAACAATTTTAAAAGCAGAGTAGTGATTCCTGGATAGTCGAGCCGTGCTTTATAGTTTAATTCTCGTCGATTTTTATAACGTCGTCGTCACTTTCCAGTCTAACATCAATTTCATCATCCTTTGAGGACTGTTCAGCAACCCCAACCAAAAGTGAACATTCCATCTGTTGCGAATTCTTGACGATAGCGCTTTTTCGTGTTTTTGCCTTTCTATCGTAGTACGTTGAGCTTTTTAAACGTGATTATCTTCATAAAACATTTTTAAGAAGCATTGCAATTTAGCCGAAGAAAATATCAATTCTCAATAGTTCAACTATATTCTATGTCTACTTTCACCTTCTATCAAAAGCTTGTCATTTATTCATTTCCTGTTCGTTTCTATTAATAAATCACAAATTGAAATTTCCGACAGTTTTTATGTGTCTTTAGGGCATGAAAAATGACGAGTTTCACTATAAGAGCTTTCAACCTTCAAAAATCAAGTAAATAGCATACATATAAACTTATCACAACCTAACTTTAAGATACACATCAAATATTTGCCTTGAGATCATCAATCGATTTATTTGAGATAAAGGCTAAGGTCAAGAATTCGGTCATATTTTCGATTTTAACCAAGATATGCCTATTAGGTAGGCCTTTACGAGATCTCTCAACCCCCATCAAAAAAAATTTTGGGAATCCCTCCTGTATATATATGCGATTTTTTCGAGATGTGGCTCTTTATGTGTTATTATAAGGTATGTACCTTTGAGGGCAACTAACGTTTTATAGAAAAATGTATTGAAAATAAATTTGGTATAGAAAGATTCCTTGCATGTTGGGGCGTCGTGCTTTGATTCTTCACTTTATTACTTGGAAAAAATTTGTGCAAAAATAACCGATTTTAGCCCATTTTGGGGCATTAACTTGTTTTGTTTCGACTCTAACTCTTCAGCCTTGAGGGTTTAAGATCTAATTCTTTTTTTATTAACTAGAGCGAAGCCTCCTCTACCAGAATATGTGCGTTCATAGTAGTGAAATCTCTTTTAGAAATTTTTTCTTAGGCTATTTATGAATTACTTGCTTCCGCAAGCCAACTTCAAAGTTGCACAACTTTTTGGCTAAAATGCAGTTCGTGGCCCTCGCTTGAATTTTTTTTCAAAATGAGTTTATTTTGGAGATTTAATGTAAAGGGATGTTATAATAACTTGTTGTCTCTACGTTGGTTCAAAGCCGTATCTCATCAGGCTACTCTTGTTTATAAAATTAAAGTTTCTTATATTTTCTACGAATACCTTGTGCATTTCTATAAATATGATATGTCCGTTAAAGCGGCGCCCACATTTACTTGTCAAGTATCGAGAACTCATTAATTATTGAAGTTAGCTAAAAACGATTTGTTCAAATATTCATGAAAAAAAAGAAAGTACAACTACACATGTATATAAAAGACAACAAAAAAAGCTTTATATTTTTGCTGCTGCCGCTGCATACATTACACTAATGGGAAATGATAATTGAACTATCGCATATATATGCTAAACCGAGCAACAATACTTCATGAAAGTTCATCACTTGATACGAACTTGATGCTTGGAGCTATCTATGTCATCTATCAAAATCCCCCAAAGAAATGGGTTATTACACAAATAGATTTAATATTTGCCTGAATTGTAATTTAGTCTAATTATTAAAGCGAAAATCCGCCTTCAACTTGTTCGTGCGTGCACAGTACCTTTAAAGGTTTTTTCATGGAAAACACATTGTCGAGGTTATTTCGAGACCAAAACCTTTACTCATTCAAGAATTTTCCAGTCATAGACAACTATCAACAACAAAAATTAAAATACAAATATTTGAAAAACGGGCAAATTCTGGCATGAGTAAAGGCTTTGGTCTCAAAATAACCTCGGAAACGTGTTTTTTGCACGAAACAACCCTAAACGAGTCCATTTTGTTAGTTGTTTCGACACCCAAAAAAATCGAACTTAGACCGGTGGGGCAGTAAAAGGTGGACAACACCTGATATTTTTTTGTCGAGTTTGCAATGCTTATAAAAAATTTTTATGATGCCCAGTAGAATGTTTGAAAGGGACGGTGCGGGTACTGCAACGAGTAATGCTCCCCTAAATCTGAAAAAAGTATTGCCTCCCCCCCCCCAAACCTAAAAAAAGAGTCGTGCTCCCACAATACTAGCTACGGCCCTTGCTGTCCAACGGGGGCAATTGTTCTGGAAAGATTCGCCAGTCAAATGTACTTCAAATTTTTTATTATTATTTCAAATAACGACTACAAAACTATACAGGAACTAAATTTACAACAAAGTTCTCAAATAATAAGCATCGAACATGATCAAACAAACTGGAAAACAGAGCAATTCAAAGTGGCCAAAAAATTGCTACGCAAGAACTTTCGAATAAATAGAGAACATCACCTTTCAAGTGACAACATAAAAAATTAATATATACCTTATAAACATCAATTCTGATAGTAATTAACACCTTTGTGCATAAAAATTAAAAAATTATTCACTTGAAAGGTGACCACGGAAGGAGAAAGTTTGGAAAAAAATGGCGAGAGAACAAATAATAAAAGTTGTCATTTCAATAACACGAAAAAGTATTGTTGTGAAAAAAATTGATTTTCTCGGCAAGGACATTCTTTTTTTAAACATTATCTACGAATCGAGAGCTACAATTTTGTGCAAAAATTTAGCCGTCGAGCATGCGTCGTTTATTTTAAAAACATGTTTGAATTTTTGAACCATTCGAAATTTTCAAAAGGGTGTGTAGCTCGAAGTCTTTGTCCGATTTTCATGGCCGAGCCCTCAAACGATTCCTCTTGATTAGGGCAACAGTTCTACACTCCGCTTTTTTTGTAATTCAACCAAATTTCCCAAAAAAACATGCTTTTTTGACAGTTTTTCGTAAAAAATTATAAGTTTTTGATTGAACTACAAAAAAAGCGGAGCGTAGAATTGTTGCTCGCATCGAGAGGAATCATTTGAGGGATCGACCATGAAAATCGGACAAAGACTTCGAGCTACACACCCTTTTGAAGAGCTGCTCAATGAGCTACAACTATGTTCGTCGAATTGTTGATTATAGTTGTTGGTTGAACTCCGTTTGTATAGAACTTCTTCGTAAACTTCAATAGAAATCGGTCTACAAAATTTCTCGGAACTTCATGGGGATTTTCAGCCTGGATACGTCGCATCAGAACTTGGCAAACCACCATTTCGGCCGCATAAAAGATAAGCCTAATCATATAAAAGAAATGCTGGTCGATTTCATACAAAACCAGAATTATGTATCTTGCATAAGCATTATAATAAAACATTCTCCATTGGAAAGAAAAATCACTGTAACCTAAGAAACTGTTATGTAAGTAGACGAAGTAGAGCATTCTTCGAAAACAAGAATAGCAGACATCGAATAAATATATTACGATAAAGGGTTTAAGCACATTTTCAAGTTTTTTCTGTTCCTCATTAAATTTGGATAGTTTAAGAAGAAAGAAGACATAACAAACCACGAAGAGTGTTATAAAATTTAAAGGGGATAACTCATCATAGAGTATGTATTGTGGAAAGCAATCCCAGCCGAAAACTATATAGAGAACGCTCTTAGTTCCAGAATTTGGATCGCGCCATCCACATATACTTATTACAGTACCAAGATAAAGACCGTCAGGAGTGTATTTATAAGTTCGATTTAAAATCACAAATACCCAGGCTATGATCCCTATAATAAACGTGCTTAGACAAGAAAAAAACGCGTGTTTGATTTTCAACTTATCTGAAGACCACGAAGGAAACCGTAATGCAAATACACGCGAGAGCGCTTTGAAAAATCTTATCGCTTCGATTCCAAAACTACAAAGGAACATCAAAGATAAAGCTATCGTGGAAAACTCGACGAGAATGCTTTTAAAGGAACCTATAAACAGATAATTGAATTGAAACCCTAAAAGGCTTTTTCCGTATCCTACATAGGACGCAGTGAAGAGAAAGAAACAGAGAAACCAACAAATACAATAGAAACTTTGAATGGTGACGAACATCATGAATGGATTTTTCAATGATTTTAGCTGGACGAAAAGTATTACGTTTAAGACCGAAAACAAGAGACCGATAACATAAGGGATTATCATAATATAAGTCATAAGAAAACTATATATACCACTAATTTGAGACGATATATAAATAGCCTGCTTCGATCCTCTAGTCCCTATATTACTGCCAATGCAATTAACATAGGCCAAGCATTGTAAGTTGATATTGCATTCAGGGCCGCTAGATGGTGGTATGCCTCGCGCTGCAACTTCACAACGTCTATACACATGATCCATGGCATCCCATACGTTCATGGGCGATGTTTCGTCAGTCAAATTGATCACAAACATCTTGAAAATCTTGTAGTTATTTAGACCCACTAGATAAAAAGGCGTAATTGGCATTAGCTCAACATTGCTATCATTGGAAACTGTATAGGAGGTGTTGAGAGAAATGTTGTAATTGGAAAATTGCCTAAATTTCTATTTTCTTTGTCCATTTTTCGAACAATTTTTTCTCAGAGTTTCACGTTTTCAAACACAAATCTTGACTTACGTTCCTATTTCGATGGTAGCAGATGAATTGGGGTTGCTATCGGGGTAAAGAGTAATTATGTTCGTGCAATTGATTACAGTGTAGCAATAGGTTGTGTAATAATCGGGGACTCCGTTTTCCAGGGGAAAATTTGTATTACCGAGTAAACGAAACGCTTGAAATTCTTCATTTGAATAAACTATGGTACTCAAAATAAACAGAAATATGCAAAAGCGTAAATATTTCATTTTGGTTGACGTTGAATGACTGAGACTCGATAAAATTGAGGTGCTCGGCCATAATTGAATCAAGGAACGAAGAACGATTCCAATTATTGTATGTTCAAGAAAGGGCTTTTTTCAAGCGGGACTATAATTCATTTGAACATTTGTCCACACGTTTCCCATGCTAGTCGTCAGAGATTATTGTGCGAATTTTTATTGTATTAAGAGTTAATGCATTAAATCGGCAAAATTTATTCTTGGCCTATGCCGAATACCCACACCACAAACTGACGCAGTATTAAGCCGGTGCTTAGGCTTACCCATGCCTATCTTGGTTAAAACCACTCAAAAAAGAGTACTAATTCAGGGAGAAAAGTCAAATAAAAACACGTGAAAAAAAACCAAGAGAAAATAGAAGATAACAAAAAATTTCGCATAGCTTGAATAATTTCGAACCCATATATCATCAATATACTTGGAAATTTGTAATTTTTAAATAAATAAACTGGGGACCGAGCGCTATCGCGCTCGGAGGTAAGAGGAGATTTTCTGATCCGAGCACTAAGCCATCTCCGTTCTCCGATTGCTTCCGAGATCTTCCTAATGCTTCCGAGGCCTGTTTGTAAAATTTTTTTAACACATTTTTTAAATTTTTACGAGTTTTTTAAATTTTTAACCCATTTTTTAAAGAATATTTTATCTGCAATCGAGCGCCTTCGGCGCTCTTATTTTTTAAGTTTTTAAGAAGAAATGATATGTATATTACTCAACAAACTTTGAACTTGAGATAAATTTGTTGTTTGTTATTTTTGGGGGTTGATTAGCGGGTATGTGCATGAACGGTTTGGGGATGATTATTGGTATGTGGATGAGCGATAGTCTTTTCTCCAGTCCAGTAATTTATAACCATATGAAAAATGATATATTCGGAACACAGTTGCACAACTTCTATATATAGGTGTATGGGGTCATTTCATGGAAAAAGTTGTCGAAAAACTAGGATTTTTGTAAAAATCCTGTTCCCTTCAGGAGTCAAAAATTCAAAGAAATGCCTATAGAAAAATTTTTGTTCCGACGCATTTCTCCGGTTGGCCCTAAAAATTATCTACAATACCCCTTTTATGCATGGTCCCGGATCAAATCTCCTAAGCATACGTCCAATTGTCTTGCACCCGCAAGACAATTGACACATGCTTAGGGGATAGGGATTTCAAGGTGGATTAATGGCGCAAATTTGGAGGCGTGAAACGTTGATCTGTTCAAGTTATGGCGATTTTACGAAGCCCCAAAGGCCCCCGCAGACCCCGGGCTGGGCCAGCCCTTTTCATACGCGGGCAACGGGGAGGGGACCCCCCCCCCCAACCCATTCACTCATCGGCCCAAAATTAGGGGGGACCCTCTCACTCGGCCAGCCGAGTGAGGGGTCCCCGTAATTTTAGAGCATTTTCAAAATATTTTATGCGCTGGTTTATTCTTGCTTATAAAGATTTACATAAGAAATTTTCGACGACCAAAAAAAGGTCGCCAACTTATCTATCGATTTATGTCGAAATATTGAAAATCCCTGCTCGGTTATTCCTTTTTTTGCTTTTGGGACAACCTTGGCACCCAAGGCGTGGGCTATAGCCCCTTCCGAAATCCGAAAAATGAAAAAATTTCCTTCTTGATCTCTCCTTATGATTTTGCCCAATTGAAAATTAAAAAAATTTTCTTTTCTAAAAATCATGAAATTTCGGTTTTTTGGACTATCCTGTATATATTTATGATATAATTTTTGTATAAACAAATCAATAAAAAAAGTGAAGATCTCAAAAGATTGTTGCTAACATCACATTTTGAAATAAATAAATATGTGATATGCGAAGATTTTATGCTATTTCAACGATGAAATGATGGATGAGATAAACAAAGAGACACAAATAGGGGTATTCGACATTGAAACAAAATTTTCTCTGGCCAATGTGTTATTCTTTACCCACTATGACACAGTCGAATCACACAGCAAAGCACAGAAGACCAAACAGAATCATCTACCTACTATGCTCGTTGTGTTGTTGATCATAGTTGTTGGTTGAACTCTGAGCACTCTTGTATAGAACTTCTTCATAAACTTCATTAGAAATCGGTCTACAAAAGTTCTCGGAACGTCATGGGGATTTTCAACAGCCTGGATACGTCGCATCAGCATTTGGCAAACCACCATTTCTGCCGCATAAAAGATAAGCCTAATCACATGAAAGAAATGCCAGTCGATTAAATAGGGAACCGTAATTATGTATCGTGCAAAAGAATTATAATAAAACAAACTCCATTGGGAAGAAAAATCTAAGTTACCTCCGAATATGTTATGTAAGTAGAAGAGAGCCAGTATTCTTCGCAAACAAGAATAGGAGACATCGATTAAATCCATTACGATAAAGAATTTAAGCACGTTTTCGAGTTTTTTCTGTTGGTCATTAAATTTGGATAGTTGACGTTTAAGAAGAAAGAAGACATAACAATCCAATAAGAGTGTTATTAGATTTAAAGGGGATAACTCATCATAGAGTATGTATTGTGGAAGGCAACCCCAGCCGGAAAATATATAGAGAATGTTTTGAATTCCCATATAGGGGTCGGGAGTTTGACATGTATTTATTAATTGATGAAGATCAGGATTGTGTGTATAAATACGATTTGAAATCACAAATACCCAAGCTATGATTCCTATAATAAATGTGCTTAGACAAGAAAAAAGTGCGTGTTTGATTGTTAACTTATCTGAAGACCACAAAGGAAACCGTAATGCAAATACACGCGAGAGCGCTTTGAAAAATCTTATTGCTTCGATTCCAAAACTACAAAGGTACATCAAAGTAAAAACTATAATGAAAAACGTGATGTAAATGCTTTCATAGGAACCTATTATCGGAGAATTGCTCTGAAGTTGGCTTATTCTGTTGAACAAATTGTAGAGAAAGAAACAGAGAAACCAAAAAATACAATACAAACTTTGAATGATGACAAACATCATGAATGAACTTTTTAATGATTTTAGCTGGATGAAGAGCGTTACGTTTAAGACTGCAAACAAGAGACCAATAACATAGGGAATTATAATAATATAATTCATAACAAAACTATGTATACCACTAATTTGATTATATAAATCTAGAGACTGAATATTGCCTTTCTGTATATTAGCGTTAACGCAAAACATATAGGCCGAACATTGTAAGTTTAATCTGCATTCATCTACGCTAGAAGAAGGCGGTATGCCCCCTAATAAAACTTCACAACGTCTAGCCACATGATCCATGGCATCCCATACATTCATGGGAGATGTTTCGGAAGTCAAATTAATCACAAACATCTTGATAATACTGTAAAATGTTTGATTCATTGGAATAGAAAACGTAATTAGTATCAGCTCAGCATTGCTATCATAAACTGTATAGGAGGTGTTGAGAGAAATATTGAAATTGGAAAATTTTCTAAATTTCTATTGATATCATGCATTTTCTTTGTCCACGGCGGGACAAAATTGGGGAAAAGTCTTTCTAGCCGGGCAATCTATAGCTTACTACACTAATGATGGCTATTTGGGCTCTAAATAACAACTTTCCATCGAAATTTGATGGCCAAGTGGATTTTGGCAAGTTTGGACCCCGTAGGCCGATGGTTCGAGTGCCGGATCGGACAAAATTTTTTTGCCAAAAACACATGTATACTCTATTTTCGATGTGAGAAACACGAATCTGAGCGAATTTTTAAATAAAAAAATTTTTCCTATAGGTGTATAAGGGCTAAAAATGTCATTCTTTAATATTTTATCTTAAGACAGATTATCTGAAGGTTTTCGAAGATGAAGGTACCAATCAAAAAAGTCATAGTCTCAGATTTTTTCAATTGTTGCCTAAAAGTAACTGTATGACCCCAACATAAAAACTCCGTCTTCCTAAAATCCAAAAATTTTTCGTATCCGAAGATATGGCCCTTCAAATTTAAACACCTTGAGCGAAGAGCAAAAATTGAGCCCATTTAGTTAAAACGCGATATCTCGGCTATTTTAATTTTTTATTTTGAGAACTATTTTTTCTCAGAGTTTCATGTTTTCAAACACAAATCTTGACTTACGTTTCTACTTCAATGACAGCTGAAGAATTTGGATTGCTATTGGGGTAAAACGTGATGATGTTCGTGCAATTCCATGATGCGTAGCAATAGGTTGTGTAATATTTGGGGAATTCGTTTTCCAAGGTTAAGTTTGTGTTATCGAGCAAGCGAGACGATTGGAGTTCTTCGTTTTGATCAACTGACACGATAGTACTCAAAATTAACAGAAATATGCAAAAGCGTAAATATTTCATTTTGGTTGATGTTGAATGACTGAAACTCGATAAAATCTAAATGCTCGGCCTTAATTGAACAAAGGAACGTAGAACGATTCCAATTATTGTATGTTCAAGAAAGGGCGTGGCAACAGTTGAGGATAGGAACTTGAGGATGAGACATTTGAGGATGTCTATTTGAGGACTTGGCAATTGTGGACGGGCACTTGAGGACGGGACATTTGAGGACGGCGCCCGGTAAACTGAGTCAAAATTAACTGAGTCAATTCTAAACTGAGTCAATTCTAAACTGAGTCAATTGTAAAC